>JACXGK010001833.1:18449-43542 GCA_016801125.1 Novumbra hubbsi
GGGGGGCATGTAGAGGGGGTGTGTAGGGGGGGCATGTAGAAGGGGTATGTAGGGGAGGTATGTAGAGGGCGGGTGTGTAGGGGAGGCATGTAGAGGGGGTGTGTAGGTGGAGTGTGAGCAAAAGAGGACATCAAGGAAGGAAGAAAGTCAAGCAGGTGGGTGTGTGCAGCTACAAAGCAAATGTAGTGGAAAGCGGGAACTATTTGTCACCTGTCATCTACTCACAGAAGGAGTAGCAGAATATTTCAGTGAACACATGTAAGCGTCAATGACAAAAGTCATAAATTAAAAGAAAACACAGAGGCTCAGGGCCTGTCTTGATTCTGGCTTGGTTGATGTCTCTCTCTGGTCCTGTGTCTCTGCTGAGTGACATTTCCAGACCTGGGATGTATGCCCCGTCACAACTCATACATGTTTCATACAGGTTTCATCTTTCTTTTGATCTAGATGTAAGTTGAGGCGCCAGTTGTACATATAATGTAAAGCAATACCCACTTCCCCTATCGGGAGTTCACATCAGCATTTGTTCAAAGCCAAACTCACTTTAACATTTCCTACACCTGCAGTGGTAACCTGGTTTTTACAGTGAATGGTAGATTCAACAAAATATCACTGAATCTTTAATTAATTAAAAACACTGTTTTAAGTGAGAGATATGCTTTCACCTGAAGCCAAGAAATGTTGGAGCTCTTGAGGCATTGATGTTTTCAAGCTTTGACACTCGTTTTTGTAAAAAACTTTAGATATTTGTTAATGGGACCCATTCATTACTTAATGTGTTTTGGCAATTTGGAATTTGTGAGAAAGGTTTCAAACTCTACATTACTTCTATTGTATTAAACCACCAATCTTTAGTTAATATATAAATAATGTTGTCAGTTGGCCACATGAGAATGCTAGTGAAAAGGAAAAGCCATACATGCAATATTGTTTAGAGCTTTGGGCATGAGTTGGATATGTGTCCTATTTGCAATCTTGCTAGTAATAGCTTAATGCTGAAACTTGCTAAATGCTCCTTGCATCTTTAATTATTATTATTATCATTATGTTACTAAACACTGTACAAAATACATCAAGTATTTAATAGGTTGATTAAGAGGGATTGATTCATAAGCAACCTTATTTGATGTTTGAAGGCCAACATTGATACTTTAGTAGGTAAAAGCTGTGTGCTAGAAAACATGTGCAAATTATGGCTAAAATGGGTACGTGAAGGTGGGGGGCTAAATTGGCGATATTCCCCCTTGATCTTGTGGCAGACCTGCCCTTGTGAGACAACAAAACCCATTGTAACATAGATGCCTTTGAAATTAGTGTTACTAATTTGACAAAACCGGTGTGTATGTTTTTCCAAAATGTAAAAATGATTTCCCTGATCGTCAAAGAAGACAATTTTACAAGCCACTGGAAAATTCACAAAAACAGAATAATCAACAATCAATGTACAACAAGGCATGTATGTAACATGTAACCAGCATCACTTGAAGTTGTATGTTACACGTGGAGAAGGAGTCTGCATTTTGCAGTGATGTAAAAATCCCAACACCGTCTATTGACTGTATGGTAGCAATTGCATTAATCTCAGCAAGTTTAGTTCAGAGTAGAAGCTAGTCTCTCCGCCAAAGAAGAAAGGTAATGGCAGTACTACAAACAAAACCCAAATAAGGGATTGGTGGTACTACAGATGTTACACAGTGATTCCATTGCATTAATTTTTCAGTGGAGTCACGCCATGGCCAAATTGTTCAACAAAAAGTCAACAAAAATTATTTGTCAGGGTACAACATTTTTCTTAAGGGTATTAGCTTGTTGTGCTATTTTCTGAGTGCAATTTGAGAAACACAGATTGCACTCTCATTGTAACAGCAGCCATCAATACTCTCTATGCAGACGAGCCGTATGAGAAGCATAGAGTTACTCACTGCGTTCTAAAAAAACGGTAGAGCGATCAGCAGAAAAACGGACATTAAAGGGACCATACTTTTGATTGCTTGACTATGTTAATTAGCAAACATTTAAGGTAAAACTAAAATTACTGTCACATCCTTTAGATGTAGCGATCACTATTGCTGCAACAATTTCATTTCCAGTTGAGAAACAAAGATGTTTAGCAAAGCACGTTTTGCTAGCAAACAGTACTTTTTTTGCCATGCTAGCTAGTTGTTCATCTGTTATTGATGTGATTTTTCTTTCTTAAGTTGTGCTTTAGCTATTTTGATGAGTCTGAATTAAAGGAAGTTTTTATTTGAACCTAAATAACCTTGTTAATTAGTATATTCTTTTAAGGATTACGCTCTTTGTTTTTCTTTAAAGAAGTGCATTAAAAGAGGAAAGAGTAGACCAGTGTGTAACAAAGGAGAAGTGCATTGTAAGAGGAGAGAGAAGACCAGCATCTAACAAGGCAAAGGTTTGGATAATAAATTTCGAAAAAAGTTGTGTCATTTGACCTTGGTTTTGAGCAGCGAACTTGTGAGTATGTGTGATATCTCACTTTATTATTACACACAGAGGGAAGTAGAAAAAGACTTGGACTCGGAGTTTGAGGAGCTGCTTAACCACCTTACCATTGGAGCACCAGGGAAAAATCTATTTCTGCCTGAAAGCGGCATCCACTATTATGTCCAGATTTCAATATCAGAATCTTTACTTAGCCTTTAGTAAACTCGGCCTAAGAACCCATTCATTAAACAGACCATTCAATTGCAATATTCAAGATCTAAAAGACTGGAAAGGGCAAACGTAAAAGAATAAAATAAAAATATAGTGAGATGGGAACTAAAGTAAGTGCTGCAATCCTAACTATCTGCAGCACCATTGAGGTATTTAGAAATAAATGTATGTCCTCCTGAGAGTATTATGCTGTGTCAACCCTCTGTTTGACAAGTTTATCCTCTAATCCTCACTTTTTCACAATTACATTACATTTTAGTCACTTAGCAGATATTCTTATCCAGATGACTTATGGGAGCAATTAGGGTTAAGTGCCTTGCTCATAGGCACGTTAATACATTCTGCTCAACTGTCTGTCGCTGATAGTGCTGGCTCATTCATTCAGCTCTATTGTCAGTCACTGGTGGTGCTGGCTCATTCATTCAGCTCTATTGTCAGTCACTGGTGGTGCTGGCTCACACATTCTGCTCTACTGTCTTTCACTGGTTGTGCTGGCTCACACATTCTGCTCTACTGTCTGTCACTGGTAGAGATCACTCACACATTCTGCTCTACTGTCTGTTGCTTTTGGTGGTGGCTCAGACATTCTGCTCTACTATTTGTCGCTGGTGGTGCTGGCTCAAATATTTTGCTAAACTAGCTTTCACTGGTGGTGCTGGCTCACACATTTTGCTCTACTGTCTGTCACTGGTGATGCTTACCCACACATTCTGCTGTACAGTCTCTGTCACTGGTGGTGCTGGCTCTTACATTCAGCTTGGCAACAGTTTGCAGCTAGTGGAAATATTCTCTAGTGTCAGTTTTTTTGACACTGTAATAAACAAATCCCTGGTTCCAAATGTGATGCATGATTCCTGGCAGTGCAGAACGCGATTACTGATGGGAGATATGAGACAAAGTTCAGGCGTTCTATGAAAATCTTAGCTGAAATACATTTCTGCAGACAGCAGATCTCTTATTATTTAAAGAACCCTCTCTCATAAGACCAATCCTTTTTTAATTGTATATTCTTTGTTTGAGTATGCTTGCGCAACATGGGTCTTAAAAGCATCAAAATAGATTGGAATGACATATGTGATCAATTAAATAACAGTACAGTCCTAAATGTGGACAGCATGTGGTGACATTTCCACAGGCTTCTAGCGTCCATGAAATGCTTTTTATTTTCATTAATTTTAAGCCTTCAGGACATGTTGCTGCCATTGTGCCATTTACAAACACCTCTGAGAGTTGTTGGGGGGGAGGGTGGCGTGGAGTGGAAGGTTGAGGGATCAATGCCACCGAGGCATGGCGAGTCCTGGCCAGCCTATCCTCATGGTGAGACAGATTTGAGAGGTTATGCCAGGGCCAGGAGCACACTGTGCGTACGTGTATGCTGGATGTCTGTTCTGTGTGTGTGTGTGTTTGTGTTGTGATCTGGCCAGGTGGATTAATAGGCAGGATGCTGGCTAGGTGCCTAGGCTCATGTCTCCTGCAAATATCCACTGAATATATCACACCGACCACTGTTGGGTCTGTCTACATTATGTGTTGACACATCAAAACGAAACAAAAAGAGATTCTACTGCTTCTACTGCACTCTCAATGCTACCCAACAGAGTCAGCAGTATGAACACACTGAGCTAGTTCCCAGCTTCAAACCTCAGGCAATGCTTTAGCATTCTATTGAATTGTCAAAAGACTTTGGACATGATTTCAAAGCAAAAGCATTTTCAAAGAACATTTTCTTTAAGAAAAAAATAAATCTACTCCTAGATGGAAAAACAAGCACACAATTTAATAATGTAGATACGGTTCTCTAATAAAAACATATCCAATCAAAATCGCCTATCAATCTTCAGCCAGCATCCAAAAAAGTGGCATGAATCAAAGACTATAGGACCTGTATTCCAGTCACTGTCTGTGTTTTTGTGGCTCAGCCATGTGAGGCCCTTCCCATGGCCTGTGATAAACGCTGGGTAGTAACTCCTCTCTTCTCCAGGGGTTAGCAGGGACTTGGGCTGATCTTTGTCTCTCCTTACAGCCTTAACCCCAGGGTTGATTTGGTGCTGCGCTTCATCCCATCTCACCAGGAGAGATAGATAGAAGACGTACGCTCCAAGTTTACTGAGTGTTGTAATCTCTAAGTATTACACAGCTGGCAGGCTGAGCTGTGAGCCCCGGAGCCATGAGGCCTGTAGCACCACGCGCCACCTCTGTCTGGATTTACCTCCCATATCTTTTAATACCCAGGGCGAGGTGGAGGCCATGTGGGCCTGTAGCCCACGGCCTTGTCTCACTATTGATCTTCACAGGGAGCTCACACAGTCACACAGAGACATACACACACACTCGCACACACCGGAATATTATGAGGTTCTCCCACAAGAAATACGTTGAAGGATATCAACCGAAACTGACACTGATTGTATGTTTCCAAATGAACCAGGCTACTAAGTGTTCAATGAGTAACACCAGGCAGGAAAGTTATAGCACTCAAATTGTTTCTTTTCCTGCCGGATCCCACATAAAAGACTGAGAAGACCACAGAGCCTGCCAATTACTCCTATTTATCTTACTGTCATACTAGTGAAAGCCACAGTAATTGACAAACTAAAACAACTAGCAATAAAGGCAATGAGCTCCTTAACCCACAAATAAACAATAACTTGATAAGCCCTATGGCCAAAAGTTTTGAGAATGACACAAGTATTGGTTAATATCAAGTTTAATGCTGCAGTGTTTTTAGATATTTTAGATCGTTTGTAGATATTATTTGTCATAGCATGTTATATCGTAACAAAAAATGGCATACTGAAGTATAATTACACACATTGCAAAAGTGTCAAAGGCTATTATTGACAATTGCATTAAGTACATGCAAAGAGTCAATATTTGCAGTGTTGACCTTTCTTCTTCAAGACCTCTGCAATTCACCCTGGCATGCTGTCAAGTAACTTCTGGACCACAGCCTGAATAATAGCATCCCATTCTTGCCTAATCAATGCTTGTAGTTTGTCAGAATTTGTGGGTTTTTGTTTGTCCACCTGCCTCTTGAGGTCTGGGGAGTTTCCTGGCCATGGACCCAAGATGTTGATGTTTAGTTCCCCAATCCACTTAGTAATCACTTTTGCTTCATGGCAAGGTGCTCTATCATGCTGGAAAAGGCATTGCTCATCAACAAACTGCTCTTGGATGGTTGGGTGAAGTTGCTCTTAGAGGACGTTTTGGTAGCATTCTTTATACATGGCTGTGTTCTTAGGCACAAATGTGAGTGAGCCCACTCCCTTGTCTGAGAAAACCCCCACACATGAATGGTCTCAAGATGCTTTACTGTCGGCATGACACAGGACTGACGGTAGAGCTCACCTTTTTTTCTTCGGACAACTGTTTTTCTGGATGCCCCAAAAAATTACTTCACCCGAGTCCCTCGGCAGTCCAATCCCGGTACCTTTTTCAGAATATCAGTCTGTCCCTGATGTTTTTCCTGGACAGATTTGACGTCTTCTCTGCCTTTCTTGATCCCAGGCCATCCTCCCCACGTCTTTGCTTCACAGTCCCTGCAGATGCACTCACACCTGCCTTATGCCATTCCTTAGCAAGCTCTGCACTGGAGGTGCCCAGATCCCGCAGCTGAATCAACCTGGCGCTTGTTGGACTTTGTGGGGTGAAGGTTGTGAGCTTAAAAAATGTCAGAGCATATAGCTCGTGATAGTGCCACCATTTGTCACTGCATTTCATTAGGACAGGTCAGACCAGAGCCAAATAGAATTACGCCAAGATTAACCTTTCTATGCTGCTGAAAGCCTAATAAAGTGTGTATTGTTTTTTCATGGGGAGCCGTCCTCCCGTTCTCTATGCCACCCCGTCCTCCCTGCTTCCTCGTTCTCCCTGCCGCCCGTCAATCCAGCCTCCTTTCCACTCGTCCTCCCTGACCCACATTCACCTGGCCTCCCGTCCTCTTGTCCTCCCTGTCTCCCCTCCTCCCTGCCTCCAGTCCTCCCAGTCTCCCCTCCTCCCTGTCTCCCAGCCTCCCGTCCTCCAGTCTTCCAGTCCTCCGTGCCTCCCGTCCTCCCTGTCTCCCCTCCTCCCTGCCTCCAGTCCTCCCAGTCTCCCCTCCTCCCTGTCTCCCAGCCTCCCGTCCTCCAGTCTTCCAGTCCTCCGTGCCTCCTGTCCTCCCTGTCTCCCCTCCTCCCTGCCTCCAGTCCTCCCAGTCTCCCCTCCTCCCTGTCTCCCAGCCTCCCGTCCTCCAGTCTTCCAGTCCTCCGTGCCTCCTGTCCTCCCTGTCTCCCGGTCAGATCTTGGCACTTTGAAGAACATCAAAGCTGGCTATGGCCCCTGGGCCTTGGCAGTGTACACACACACACACAGCTTCTCTCTCACTGTATTCTGCTGCCCACACACTACACTCCCAAGCTCAGCAGAAACATGCACAACAGCCGGCCATGGCACCTGACCCAACACGTGTATGTGTGCAAAAGACTCATACACTTACACAAACGTACACAAACACACACCCACGCCAACACCCACACACACACACACACAAAGACCGAGTCACTTTCCGCTGGAGATTTCATGTTGACAGACAGCAGTATCCTGTCAGAGAGATTGTGACTGTCATGATCCCGTCCTCATGCTTCCAGACTGGGTGTCAGTCACAGATCAGTACTGGCACGACTTGAGGAAGGACATTTCCTCCCTCACAATCAACTGCTCGGTGAACGCCGCCGGGGGGACGTCAGTTGGTTCCGCTGCGTCTTCCTGCTTGTCTTGGTGGGTTTGGAACTGTCACTGCACTGTGAGATATGGCAGGACGTGAAGGCTGGGGGCTTCGTGTACATCCTCTAACCTTACTGTGACCTAATGACCATTATTGTCCACCAGTGGCACATAAAAATGGTGTGTAGTTTGTAAAGGCGTGTTCTAAAAATAGTTTTCTTTTGATTAGTCTGTCTGGAGTGGGCAGGTTTGTGCTTTCCATAGTTTCACTGAACCATGCTCAGCTGAAGTATCTCATTTACTATTTGCACCCAAGTCTAATCGGATTCACACATAAAGTCAAAACACCCACACAGGTGCAGACCTCATCACTGACCCTCATCTGACCCTCTGACTTTTCTGCTTGCAGAAAATCATCAATTTATTTCATGTTACAGTCTTGAAAGCACTGACATAATTGCCTGAAAGGTTTTGATGTAATAGACTGAAGTAATTAAACAAAGGTTGCCAGTTGGAACTTTTTAACCCAATGACCAACTCGATACATTTCTGGAGGGAAGAGCAGGAGGAAGGGAGAGTTTATAATCACAGTCAACTGCACCAAATCCATTTTTACAGAAGTGCGAAAATCTTTAATCTTTTTTAAAGCCAGTTGTTTTTATTCGCTGGTCAATTAGGCCCTGGGTGAAGGCTGGACGTGAGCAACCGTCAATAAGACCCCCTGGGGGAAAGACAGCCAGCGAGGCGCTCTGACAGAGCTCATATCCCACACACAGCCTGCATCACAACACAAGTGGAGGATACATGTGTAACCTGAGACACAGGGAGTGGAGGCCAATCTCCTGTTTCATTAGTTGCTGTGTTATTGCAGAGGGCTAGGGGGATGCATGCTGGGCTGGGCCCTTCTTAGCATGGGGCTAATATCACCAAAGACAGCAAGCATTACCGCCAGCCTATAGGGGCCAGGCAGTCATTCCATAGACATGCCTGAGAGGTGCAGTTGTTCAAGGATTAGAAGGAGCGTCGTGGGGGCCTTAAATGCCTAGCTTGGGATATAATGAACACTGGAAAACATAACCTGTCATTGATTATGTGTGGGCCAGGGGGGATTCAGATCAATGAACGGATGAATGAACAAACAAACGACAGTGTGGGTGAGTAAATTAGTTTAAGCATTGCTGGGAAGAATTAGAGGCTAAAGAAATGAGTGAATGGACAGATAACCTATGAAGAATGTAATTGAATGCGTGAGTGATTGCGCTAATGGGTGAATGAAAGAGTGAATCAATAAATTAATAACTACGAATGAATTAGACATTATTGCTGTGTTCCAAAATAATTTAATCTGAGATATATATACTGTATGGGTGCTTATCTAGGCATGCCTTTAGACACATAACCTGTGTTATTACCCACAATTACACATTTAACCTGGTTGTCTACCGCTGAAAACCAAACATCCCTTCAGTAAGGAAATTTACAGGGAAGAAATGACCAAGGGGTTAATTAAGACACAAAATACTGCAATTTCTGAGATCAATTTGTGAGAACAGGAATGCTTTCCACTGACAAAATAGCACAGCAACGTGCCCATAACCAAGCGCACACATCTGTCAGAGGAAGAAAAAAAAAGATAGATGTTAGACAGATGTGCTGTTCTCCAGCTTCTAACGGTCAACCGGAAGAAAGAGGAGCAAAAAGAGATCTGTGGCACCTGATTAAATGATCACAAGAACACAACTCGTCTCTTAGCAGGAACATGTGGCATGTGAGAGTCAAACGTAACATGTGCCCACCTTTCCATCGTTGACTAAGCTGACTCACTTCTACTAACGAACTAACTAACAGGTTTTAGAAGAGAGAAGGCGTCATGGCCATGGGATATAGAGATATGTTACATCCACCAGTCAATGGTCAGTACGGCACAAAGGGAAATGGGAACAAACCATGGGTTAAGTGGTTACATACTGCCCTTAAGGTTGAGGAGAAATTTTGCTCAAGCTAAATGTCCAAAATGAGTCAAGCCAATGCCTACGCACAGGCAGCAGAAAACCCGACGTGTTAGGGTGGTGGCACATCCCAAAACCTTCTAGTTGGTAAACTAGTTGGTCCAAGTCAGGCTATAACCAACACCTCAGTATATGAACCATACGTGTTAGAATTGTGGCACATCCCAAAACCTTCTAGTTAGTGAAATAGCTGGTCCAAGACATTGGGTCAGGATCTAACCATTGCTACCACCTTATTTCACAGCATGAGACTGTGCCTATCTAGGTAATGTTGCCTCCAACTCCCAGGTGAATCAATCGACTATGTTGTGGTCTGTGCCCGCCCCAGCCTTTTGGGGGGCCTCACCTAAATTTGACTTGGGGGCTTCCTCTCCCCCAGTGGTCTGGGGCTTATATTGCTTATGCCTAGGGCCGGCCCTGGTTGTGGTGCCAGGGACGAGGAGGTGACATTGTGTACATTACATTAATGTATTCTACCCTATGATTTTAAACTTCAGGGATATACTCTTTGTAGTAATTGAGAGTTTGACATTGGTAACTCCGAGGTCCCTTCAATCGCACTGTACAGGCGGAAAATCCTTGGTATGGTAGGGAAAGCGTCTTCGGGGCTGCCCAGGCTTCTGTCAAGCCCAGCGGGAGAGGTCAAACCAAACACAAACAACCCGGTTGGTGGCAGGGTAACTGTAGCAGCGTACCCCTATTACCATGGAAGGTGAAGGGGGGACAATGAAAATGTTCTAGTTAACATTATAAAATATACTCAAGTCTAACAAGATTATATTATATGTGACATGTATATATCCAATGAAAATCGCAAGAATCAAAGTAAAATGTCCATTATGACTAGGCCAATGTAAAGTTCCCGGTCTCTGGCTGTAAAGCACCTCCACTGTGCTGCAGTCAGTGTCAATAACATGGCTCGCGTGGCTTCCACTGAGGTACCTTCAATGTTTCCCCAAAGTGATCCTCCAAACACAATGAATTATAGAAAGACACCACGTTGAGTGGTGCGCCCTTAACTGTGAAATATGTCCTAGCGTTGACTTTAAGGGCCGGGTGATCTGGAAAAATGACATACAATTGGTTTCATCTCATCATGCACTGGCTCTCTGGAATATACATCCGTATGAGACCAGTTGTGAGCCATGATGGAAACCGGCAGGCCTCTATGAGCACAAGCATCCCCTCTCTCCATCGTTCTCTAACTTTACACCCCCCCCCATCTCTCCTGGGAGGTGAACACAATCTCATTAGCCGCTGGTGGATGAGGTGTCCTCTCCTCGCAGGTTCAAGGTGATGGAAGACCAGGCCGGCTTGTCCCAGGCTCATTCTGTATTCACACCACGTCCATCTACCGTGAACACCAAATTACATTGAACCTGGGGAGTCTAACTCCATTAATTTTAAATGGAAGATTAATTTAACAATATGCGGCGGATATTTGTTACAAACCCATCATGTAAAAGTGACGTTTGGCAATAAATTTGCGGGCGGCTCACAGTGGCTGGTGGGGCCGGAGCGCTAATAAATCAGGGGGGCATTTACAGCTAATCTCTATTTTCCCACATGCGCACATTCACACGTACACACACAAGAACACACACAGGCACCATGGAAAATAGGTCAGAAAGATGCTCGTTGAGGCTTTCCAGACATTCCTTCCGTTTCTCCCTGTATAAGGTAATCGTCTCTTACCGGCTGACCTCTTATCAATATGTACTGAGACAATATTTAATGTTGTGCAATCTCATTATGTTAGGTCTGCTGTTGCCAATGTAGCAATCGGTTTGCTGACAGTGAGTGTACATTGGATGATAAGAAGGACATTTATGTCCTCAAGGAGGAATCATCTTAGACTAACCGTGCTCCTGAATAAACACTGTACACTCAACATAATATTACACTTAATAATATTACACTTAATGTTTACTTATGATATCACTCTCATCATACACATCGTACACTTCTCAGAGCCAGACACGTCAGACACATTTCCTTGTGTAGGGATACGGCCTGGACTCTGTGGAGGGATACGGCCGGGACTCTGTGGAGGGATACGGCCTGGGCTCTGAGGAGGGATACGGCCTGGGCTCTGTGGAGGGATACGGCCTGGGCTCTGAGGAGGGATACGGCCTGGGCTCTGTGGAGGGATACGGCCTGGACTCTGTGGAGGGATACGGCCTGGGCTCTGAGGAGGGATACGGCCTGGGCATGTAAGGGTGAGATATGCACTGCCCTGTGACTGTAACTACTGATCGTGTTACACACCTCAGCAGCGTTCACGTCCCGTTACTGCCCCACCCAACCCCACCCGTCTTTATTACTACTCTGCCCACAGACAGTCACAGGTTTAATATGTAAGTGAAACAGTCCTTTTCAGATGGGGGAGAAAGAAGGGAGGGTCGGGGAGTGTGGAGGTATAGAGTGAAGACTATGTGCTGATTTAATGGATAAGCTGCTCGGAGGGGACAGGCTTTGACTTTTCGCTTGATAGTTAGCGGACCCCCACCACCATCACGTATCCACCCGCTCCCCTCAGGCCCAGAGCCCATCATGCCCCCCACCTCTTCCCTGCCAGGCCGGCAGGCAGTGTCCTGTGTCTCCTCTCGCCTCATCTTTCTGCTCTTTAATAGTACATTTCTTAGGGGACCTCACTGCCTAATTAGAGGAATTGATAACCCTGCCGCTTATTAACGAGGGCAATACATTTAAAAGTCATTAAAGATAACCACGGCAATAAGTCTGGCTTTAAGCGTCACTAGGTTTCACAGCTACCGTGTCGGGGATATAAAGGAGGAGAGAGAGGGGGGAGGGGTGGAGAGAGATGGGGAGAAGAGGAGAGGAAAAAGCAATTCCTGCTTAGTCAACTGTAAACGCTTGGTTATTGGAATCTTTAAAACGGGTAGCAAAGAGAAAATGACATGACCAGATCTTCTTTTTCCTTAGAGTTAATGAAGAATTAGGGTTCCTATTTGGCCTATTAGAGGGTTCAGGGGAGGTCAGGAAAATGTGGAAACTCCGGAAAGTGTGTTTGACAACAGTGTCAATTTAGCGGCTAAACGGAACATTGTAGCGGAACATCATTCACATCTGTTGCCACTTATCTTTCTCAATGTCTCCAAACCCACACATTTCTGGTCAAGTTCATTTTTCACCTCTACTTTCCTGTTCATTTCACATGCATTTTAAAATGCACTAAAGTGCAAAAAGGCCTCTGTAATACAAAAAAGTTGGGACCGCGTAAAATGTAAAATGAAACAGAATGCACTTATGTGCAAATCGTTCATGCCCGAATATAATTTAAAATGGTACGAAATATCTCAAAATATATCAAATGTTGAAAACAGAGAGATTTTATTGCTTTTTGGAAAAATACGTGCCCATTTTGAATTTGATGCCAGCATCAAGCAGTTGGGACGGGCATTTTTACTGCGGCGTTCCCTCACCTCTTCTTTTAGCAACACTCTGTAAGCGTTTCGGGAACTGAGGAGATCAATTGTCGTAGTTTTCGTATCATTACGCGCCGATTGTTTTCAATGGTTGACCGGTCAGCGCTGTCGGCAGGCCAGTTTGACAACCAGATCGGTTAACTACTAAGCCATACTGTTGCAATAGGCGCAGAATGTGGTTTGGCGCTGTCTTGCTGAAATAAGCAAGGCCTTCCCTGGAAAACATGTGGCCTGGATGGCAGAATGTGTTGCTCCAAGACCTGTATATATTGTTCAGCATGAATGGGGCCTTCACAGATGTGCACGTCACCCCTGCCATGTGCACTAACGCTCCCCCACATCGCTATGGATGCTGGGCTTTTGAACTGAGCGCTGGTATTGAGTCGAATGGTCCCTCTCCCCTTTAGTCTGTAGGTTGCGGCGTCAATGATTCCCCCAAAATAACTTGCCATTTTCAGACCACAGGACAGTTTCCCACCTCAGTCCATCTTAAATGAGCAGCGTTTTCCGGATCGTGTTTATATATGATTTCATCTTCGCATGGTCGTTTTAACTTACTTTTGTGGATACACACAACCAAAGGACGACACAGATTATTGTATAAAAAACTGTACAATTGCACACTCTGGCTTTTAGAGACCATTACACATTTTCTTGGGCATTTCAAAACTCCTAGTCCATGGAAACAATGTTATGGCATCTTTTGGTCAAAATGCACTACAAAACAAGCACATAATCAAATAAACTGTCAATATAATTCTGCAGTGTGTCTGCTATATTTAGGTCAGGAATGTGATTATACTGGGACCAGAGGCCTGGCCAGGCTATTCACCAGTATAATGAGGACTCTACAAATGCAACTGTGTGACCCTGAGCAACTATTCAGCTCAGACTTTCAATCTGGTTATATTATTGAGCGCTGAGGCAGGGAGGTCCCAAGACACAGCCAACGTAATCTCTTTATTTCACCTAGAATCCCAACCCCCTTTCTCTGACACCTGACTCCAGAGCCAATGCGGTGATACTAATTCCTGACCCTGGGCCCAACACTTTGGCAGCTGTTTTTTGACCTAAACGTGGTGTTGTAACCAATCAAAGTTCTCCACGGTGACACAGAGGGTCTACCCCAATGTCAGACTGCGGAGCGACGAGACACACACGGTGGAAACTGACGTTGACAAACCGTATAAGCTCTGCCAAGCCAGATCACTGTCACAGGCTTAGGGAAAGATGACATGTTGGTTACCAGGAAAGGACATTTGATGTTGAGTGTTTTATTTGTTCGCAGTTGTATTGTTCATTAATAGAACCAAAACATTCTGGAAGATGTCATTTATTATAGGCCTTTTAGATCAGTTAAAACGTCCCTAGTGGAGCCAGTATAGAGCAGTTAAACATATGAGGGAAGTGATAGGCATGTGTTGATGATTATATTAAACAATGCCTTTGCTTTATAATTCCTGGCAATGGAGAGCATTACATTTGATGCATGCATAATTTAATTTAAAACATAATTGTATTAAGCTAGAAGGCTGCTAGTGACATATTTAACTCTAACCCAGTGCTGGTTACATTAATGACTTATCTAACGTCTGACACACAAGCCGGATTCAAGCACATATCCATTGAGTCTATCAATAATAATGTTAAGGTTGTGATACAAATCATTAAATACATACTATCTATTTCATTAACATCTTACAAGCCATTTTCTATTCACAGTCTTTAAAAAGGCATTTTTCCGGGAGAAAACAAATGGTCTTCCTTCAGATTTCCTCCTCCATTGTGTGCCAATTAGTCCTTGTTTCAAAATGCCATGGCGGCTTCTCTTTCAAATTGGGGGAATCATATGCTGCTGCTCCGCCAAAAGGTTGGCCCTAACTGGGTCTCCAGGGGTTTCTGGACTCATCCATAACTCAACGGCGCCTTCAGGGACCGGCACTCCACTGTTCTGTTTTAACCTCTTAGCTCATTATCAGAAGTCTCAGGGGCGCAATGTTAACCAGAGACCCAGAGCATTAGGAGTGTCTCCGTAGCCAGGCACATTCAGAGCAATACGCGGATGATAGGGAGCAGAGAGATCAGTAGCAGGGAAGGGAGAAACCCAGGGGGAATACAGTCAACTTGCAGAGTAAGGTGGTTTTTAATATATTTAGCATTTACACCTGCGACGTTTCAGCCTGCCACGGTGGAGCTAGCTGTTCCCCTTCTCAGGGAGTCATTTGAAGTGATAAAGTACCTCCGATCCTCCATGGCTTTTTGATGCTATCTGCTCAGCGACTAGGGATGGAGCTCAGCAACTCCATTACTGCATGCACCTGTACAGGAACCAGCATCAAGATCTGAGAGTGTGCTGTCTCCTTTAAAGTCCAACACCTGAACTAGAACTGAGTATAGGGAAGAAGTGCTTTACTTCTGAACATGCGGCAATGTGGGTTGTATTTTAGCTGTTGTGAAGAGTAGTTCCTTTGTTGTTTATGATGTAAGAAATAGCCAATCAAGAGAAAAGTCTGTTTTATTATGACACAGTGGTTGGACAAGACTTCTATCTCTAGTTTTGAGTATCTTCTTTCCAAGTAGGACATTACGATTGCATAAGCACATATAAAAATAAGTGTTGGAACCATACAAGGCTACATTTTAGAATTGGCATACAAAACATCTCATTTGTGAAACAAGTCAAGGACACAGCTTAATGGATGTGCATACAGCCTAAGAGCCCATAATGCACAGCGCAAAATGAGAAACTTAAATAGACCTTCCATTTCTTAGCCGGTAATTTGTGCAAATGTAAAATGGTGTGACGACTGTCTGTCTACAGGCCCTAGTTCGTTATATTTTGGGGAAAAAGGAAAGCCTCTCTGCTGCAGAGTACGAATACTGATCTCACTCTGCTGTGGAACTCATTAGGGTAGGCCCGGAAATACAGGACACGGGGAACCAGAAAGATATCCAAAACTAAAATCTCTTTTAACTGCTTGGATTTTATTCTACTATTCTCTCTTCCCTCTCCTCAATGTAGTAGCCAAGGCCAAAAGTTGCTTCCTTGACACAGACATAATTTTTTCCTAGTCAGGGACATTGGGGCTGTTCTTCCAAATGATGGATTGTTTTCTACAGCAAGAGCCCAGCTCTTAAATTAACATTATAAAGCTCTGACCCTTCTATGCACGAAGCGTTCCCCATAGGGCTCATCCTTCCTCCCTCTCCCTACTGGGGCTGATTAAAATCATAGCGTTTTGCTAAGAATGCAACAGCCATTCTTTATTCCTATGGGCTGCAAAAAATAAACAAGACATAGCTAGATATGTCATCAATACAGCTTACACGTTTGGCCTACTGCAATGTTTTAGAACTGTGTAAATACACACCGCTCAAAAGAATAGGAATACGTAATCATCACAGTATGACACCAAGTCAATTAACTTCAGGGATATCAATCTGTCCAGAAGCATAAACCATTGTGAATCAATGTCAACTTTTTTTGGGTGCAAATGAAAGTGACAACAGGTGCACTGGAGAAGCAACAGCAAGACAACTCTCAAAAGTAGAATGGTTTTGCAGGTGGTGGCCACAGACAATTGCTCTCTCTTAATCCTTCATGACTGATTGTTGTCTAGTTTTGTGTTTCGCTATGGTCTCTGGCACTACCGGTAGCATAGGAGGTACCGGCCGCTCATTCAGGTTGCACAGGCAGTCCAGCTCCTTCAGGATGGCACATCCATTAATGCCATCACAAGAAGGTTTGCTGTGTCTCCTAGTATAGTCTCAAGAGCATGGAGGAGATACCAGGAGGCGTTGTCTATGAACAAAATGTGGTATAATAATAATTATAGATTAGGCTTCTCTAAACAACATATAACATCAAGCCAAAACCGGAAGGCTTGATACAATATTTAGTTTATAACCAAAATGCCAGACAACATTTTTTAGTTTGAAACAAAAAGAATAAGAAGGGCTTAACAGGATTCAGAGGATAGTAAGAGAGATTTTGATATATTCTCAGACCTTTTTCATGAAAAAGCATTGGGCCCAGATTAGAACCTGTGGTAAAGAACCATCATACACCACTGGACAGCCCTAGGCAACGGGAGATTTATAACATCTTCCTTTTCAACTTTTTTGGTAAAGAACAAAAAAGTGCAGTGTTCTCTTAATTTGTTTCATATTCTTAACTGGCGCTGTTCAGCCCAGAGGCACTTGTCAGCAAGCCAAATCTGATCAAGAGCTCTGACATGGAAAGACCACTCATAATTCTTCTATATAGCAACTTTACATTTTGTCTGCACGAAAGAACAGCTCTTTATGTCCACTTGTCACAAATTTCCTTCCCATTTGCCAAACAGTCATTGAATCTCACTCCCAGATACTGTCAACAAAGATTGTAAATAACTAGCTAGCTCGCAAAAGACGGTAGGAATGAAATAAGCAAAATGCAAGAACTATAACCATGAACAACACGGGGCTGCGAAAAACATTGAATTGTTGTCATTTAATCTTAAAAAAGAATCTCACAAAAGGATCCCAGATAAAAAGTTGCAGAATTGGTTGCATCATGTGGTCATCAAGTCTCCAAAACTACGATTATATGCCACCTCAATTCTAGAACCTATATGGAAAGGTTGCCTTAAGAAAGACTCATTTCACCAAACCACAAAGGAAGTTGAGATGTCATTGCAATTTTGATTGGAAGCAGGTTCTATGATCTGACAAGGCAACACAAGAGATGGGTTGGTGTAAGAAGAACCTTAGTCATGCAGAAAATAAGGCAGTACCAGTTTTACTGTCATGCACCAACACATCATAGAACATTTCTTGTACGGGTAAACCTACTTGGCGATAAAGCTGATTCCGATTCGGATATGATGGTGGGTGGATTTGTGATGTTGTGGGCTGTTCTACTTCCAAAGACCCTGTGAACCATATTATGATCGATGGCAGCATGGACTCCATCAAGTACCACAAAATTTAGGACAAATCCTGTCTGCCCCTCCTAGGAGACTACAACTTGGGAAGAAATCATCTCTAATCCCTTCCCATTGTTCTCCCATATCATCATATTATATTTGTGTTGGCAAAGGGAGCGTGCACATAGTAATACATGGATTGGCAATAACTGCGGCACGCATGTTTTTTTTAATCAAATGCCTATTTTTTAAGGTTGATAAGGTTTTACTCAGTCAATTCAATGTTATGTTAACATGATTTTGTGAATGTAAGATCAAGCAGATCAACAACAATGACATTTGTCGCAGCCTGTTCTGTTCATATTTACCTTGCGTGGCAATTGTGAACGGAATTTGAAGTGAGGTATTTAAATTACAAATACAACCCAGAAACCTGAAGGTTTACGTGAAACGCATAGATTTTTGCGAGTAATATTTACTAAGCGCCTGAATAATCTTTACACATGTGTAAAATAGCAAATAAGACAGTTGCATCGTACAGCAGGCCGGAAAATATATTGATGCTTGACCTTTGGATGTTCCAAGCTGTGATACTGGTCCTGCTACATAAGACCAAACATACACACAGAGTCATACTGAAGGCATTTCACGCCTGGTCTCAAGGGGGAATGATCTGGCAGCTAAATAAAGAAATAAAGAGGGAGGGAGGTGAGAAAAGGGTGAGAGAGAGCGCCTCGGAGGAGAGATCTGCTCAGATTTTTGTCTTTGAATGTTTCAAATTAAATTCCCTCGTCAAGGCTCTAATCATTCACAGCAGATGGGGGCTTATGCGTGGTTTTAGATCCACAGGAATTCTAATGGTTATTGTGTCTGTTTAAATAGGGAGATTATTGCATTTTAATAAGTCCTCTTTGGGACCTGGTGCAACAATGAAGCGCCATGAATTACTGTAGATTGCTTATAGCACGTGCAGGGAGAAAACAAGTTACTAAGTGTGACAAGTTGCTCTTCCTTTCCTCTCCACCCTAACTTCCCCTTTTCCAGAGATGGCTCTGAGTGTATTTACCACCAAATTAACTGTGCGCCGGGGGGATAATATTTTCATTCGACAGAGGGGAAGGGAGCAGGAGCTTGGCTGTGGATTTTCATTAAAATGACACATCTGTTCAGCAATTTCGGCAAAGTAATTCTGCTGAAAGTTTTATCAGCTAATTTTAATTATTCACTCCACTGAGTTGAATACAGGATTCATCATGTTGAATTAATACATTCAATGCAACTTTTTTCTCCCTCCCAAATAAACTAGAGGAGCGAAAGAGGCAATCAACAAATTGAATTGTCATGCACTGCGGATTAAAATGTGATTTGTTCATTACCAAAAAAATACAAACTATATGGTCTTCTATATTTGGCTCACATTCACAAACGTGGATTAAGTTCATAGCACCTTATATGCAAACACCTGCATTATTACAGCTTTTAGGTGTATCATTTAGTTACCATGGCTGCATGGCACATTTTCCTGTGTTTTACACAGTTGTAATAGCTTGTGATAGTTTCAGTTTCCCCCACTACGTCCACTGGGCATACAGCCATTTAGTTCAAGCGTTTTGTGACCGTTTCAGGGGACATTTAAAGCCATCTAAAGCGTTCATGACTGCGAGAATAAAAGCGTTTTAGTCACAGATTAAAAACTGACACCCTATCTAATTAACATTTCCACCATGAAGGAGTTTCCTATTCACTACCCGTAAACAAGAACTATCAGGAGAATAGTGTAGCTCCGTCTGAGCCTTTGCTTCTGCAGCACAAAGCGCTGAGCCAACACTCACTGACGATAACACTGGAGAAGAGGGAGAATCACAAAGACCTCCCGGTCAAAGAGCTCTCATTCAAAAAGAACACATTTTCAAAGGCCTAACTATTCAAGGACATCCCATTAAAGGACCTCTGGCTTCCAAGTCAAGTTACCGCAGGTCACTGCTTAGCTGTTCTTCTGGGTCCGGATAGAAACACAAACACCTGGGGCTCAGGAACAGGGATCTAATCTATCTCTTCAGGTATCTTTCCCTCAGCAGCTTGTCCCTTGAGATGATCCTCGTGCCCTGCTGTTCCCATGTACATCGGCAACATAGAACAAGTGAGATGCCAGGGCAGGTAGGTAGAAGTGGTCTGGAAAGTGATACCTTTCAAATAGGGGTCCAAGTGAACCCATTTTCTAAATTGAGTAACGCAACCCAAAGGAGTCCTCTAGAAAAAACATTACGGTTATATGGACGTAAAAAAAAGCCCTGCTTCCCTCAAAATAAAAATGGGTTAAATCTCTACAAATTAAAGGCCCGTCGCCTGCTTAATATCTTATCAATACAAGGATTATATAAATACCCCCACACATATGAAATACTACACACAAATCATAAATACATAAATTAGAGAATGCACAACTTCAGGTTATACAAGCACTCCATATGTTACACAAAACATAACATGAAATCGATGGTTATAACCATCTGTTAAACACACAGAGTTATTATAACACCTATTGTAACATTACATGCTGGGAATGCCACAACCCGTACGCATATTGTAAAGCATCAAACATCAATAAACACAACAAAGCAAATGTTTTCACACCCAATGCAATCCCCTTGTGTTATGTAGTCAAACCACCCCACTTTATATTTTATTCACAGACATGCATATATCATAACAGAAGTCCCACCCGATCATACGTCACACAGGAAGTCTCACGCTATTACACTGGAAGTTCTGTCTACCTGTCAAATCATTTGACGTGCCCACAATGAATGACCAAGCCATTCTGAATAAACCTTTGGTTAGAGTCGCCTACTGAATTGAACGGGGCTCACAATCTCGGTGGACAATGTGAGTGGTATTTTCAAGCAACTCCTCTAAGGCCGCTCGCCTCGACAGAATTTCTAGTCGCGTCCTCAGAATGTGCCGGGTTGACAGAGCTAAATGACAACCGCCCAGTAACACACACATCGGTCATCATGAAGTGCTTCGAGAGGTTGGTCAAGGACCACTTCATGTACCTCGTTCCTGCCACTTTAGAGCCCAAAAGATCCACAGAGGAGGTCACTGCTGCGGCGCCGTGCGTTGCAACGCCCGTTACACTGTTACCTTCTTCCCGGTCAGGAGGGACATCCGTGGAAGAAAGCTTTTCATCAGGTCAGCCTTCAACACTGACCTTCTAAAAGGCTTCCAGAGCGGGCTGTACAGAGCCCTGTGCACCTGAATGTTTTGGAGAACCACGTCGTGCTGCCCCGGGCATCGGACCGAACCCGTTTAACTTCCTGGCAGTGAACATCAGAAAAGACCTGACATGGTCCAGCCATCGGCCATCAATATCAAGTAGGTAAAGAAGTTCAGCATGTCCAAGAGAACCCTCACAAGAGAACCCTCACAAGAGAACCCTCACATGAGAACCCTCACAAGAGAGCCCTCACAAGAGAACCCTCACAAGAGAACCCTCACAAGAGAACCCTCACAAGAGCCTGCAGATGCGCCCTCCAGAGCGTTCTGCATCATCTGACATCATATGGCTCTTTCTGATGGTGGAACGGTCAGAACCACCAGAGGCCCGGTGGGACGGTACGACATACGGTGCCGCAGAAAAAGCCATAGAGATCATCATGGATCTCGGACACGGTTGCTACTCAGACGCCCAGGAGATCACAGCACTTCAAACACACGCACATTCAGCGGTCAATCCATGCAACTGCTACATTAATATTATAAAACCATGGATCACTTTTTATTTATGTCCTGTTTACTTTTTTATATTCTTCTATTGTCTTCTAAACAACTGAATTTTTTTCTTGTTTTGTATCAGAGTCACTATTTTAATTGACTGCATTGAAGATGAGACACAGGCATTTTGGTAACCCTGCAACAACACCTGCTATAATTTGAGTAACTAAAGTTAAACAAAACAAAATAATTCCTGTCATATAATTTTTGCTTTCTTTAAAGTCACAGATTCTTTCCAAAATCCACTCTACAGACTGTTTAAGTTGGGAAAGCAGGAAAGCTGAAATGTCTGAAACTATTTTAATACTCTGTTTATGGTAAGGGAAATATAACAAGTAAATAAAGACAACTAGAACCACAGAGGCTCAACCATCGAAGTGACTCAACGATCTGAAAGCTCCATTTGACGGCGCCACGCTTTACTAGCTCCGCCTCCCCCTGTTTCTCTCTCTCTCTCACTCTCTCTCTCTATCCCCCTCTTTGTCTCTCTCCCTTTGAATTTCCAATTCTTCCTCCCTCCCTCCCTCCCATCCATCCTCCCATCCATCCTCCCACCCACCCGCACGTAGCTGAATGTTTTTCCCTCTCTGGAGGCCTGTACCGGTTATCAAATTTAATAAATAAAGCTACTGAAATCTGTCTACTCTTCATCTTCCCCTGATCTCCCAGGGATTCAGCAGGCTGGCAAATTACCATTTCCAGGCGCCATATTCCCAAGATGCTGCGGTGCTGCTTTTCTTCTCTTCCTGATGGAATCAGATGAGCACAACCAAGGGAGACATTGTTATCCACTCGCTGGGATCCTAAAACCCAAGGCATTACCGTGACAGCACACTCTGACAGCTTGCCATATGAGAATCCACGTCAAGACAGCATGAAAAAAGAGAGAATGTGGACACTTCAGTTTTTCAGTAAAAAAAAGGCCCTTTATGTACCATGGATTGTAATAGAGGTAGAATATAGCTTTTCTTTCCTTACTGAAAGCAGCACTTACTAAAATGACTTTCACTTCTATGTGAATGAAGAAGCAGTAGAAAGGGGAAAAAAATGATGTGCAAATTGAAATGAATTGAAATGGTTCCAGAATCATATGGGGTAGAAGAGATTTAAATGGGCAGGAATAAAACATTTAATAAGGGGTCCTAAGTGTGAAAGTAAATGTATATGATCTGTGGTAGGAGGATAAGAAGGTTCCTTCTGGCTGGGCGCTTGTAGAGCAGCTATTTCACGGATTACAGGGTAAATCTAGGGAGAGAGGAGTACCAGAGAGCAGCTCAGCGGGGTGAGCACACTCCTGCAGAAGAAAAGAGGGGGGAGACAGAATACTCCATTTTATAAATGGATAGAACATATTAGGTTTTATTGCTTTCATGTATAAGGGCACATGAAGACAGCAGTTCAAATAACGCACCTGTGTCATGAGAACTGATAGAGAACATGTTTCCAGAAAGAAGGTATGTTTTCATTAGCAGTATTTGAGATCTTCAGACATATTGTTGCCTCACCAGGGCCCTAGACTTCCAATGGATGTGCAAACAGGGGTCTTTAAATGAACTTAAATGAAACATGACAGTCTAGGCTGTCAAACAAAGATAATAACCTATTCTCCTGGATTATAATTAAACAACCCCAATGTTTTATGCAAGCCAGCACTGCTATAAGCTCTGCTTGGATGATAATCGTCAGCATACATAACTTCATAATGGCAGAAAACATGATCTCCAGACTGGAATTATCAACTGACATGGCAGCAATGTCGGTGAATCAGAAAAAGTACACTGCTATCAAAAATTATGGGAACACTTAAATCACTCATCATCAAAAAGCATATTAAAGATCACAATCTTGACAGTACATTGTGTAATTTGTTGAGGACAAAGTGACATAACAACGGTCAATAGAAACCAACAACAAAGTGAAGGCTGAATTCAAACTGTAACAAAAATGTAAGTAAACAATTGAAATCACAGACTGTTCCAAATTGAAATCACAGGCTGTGTTTGACTTTCATCACGGCAGCTCATATTGTGTTTCTTTAGTGTGTAGTGTGCCGGTATGCACTCCTGACAACTACTAGGCATGCTCCCGATGAGACGGCGGAAGGTGTCCTGGGGGAACTCCGACAAGAACTAGTTTAGGGCATTAGTGAGCTCCTGGACAGTCTGTGGCAGTACCTGGCCTCATAAGCACAGATACATAAGGTCACTGAGGTTCAGGTCTGGGGAACATGAGGACCAGTCAATGGCATCAATACCTTCGTCATCCAGGAACTTCCTACAAACTCTGGCCACAAAAGGCCCGACATTGTCCTGCACCAGTAGGAACCCAGGGCTGACTGCACCAGTATAAGGTCAGATGATGGGTCTGAGGATGTCATCCCGGTACCCAACAGCAGTCAGGGTACCATTGGCTAGCACGTGGATAACGGTGTACCCCTCCAAAGAAATGCCTCTAGATACCAGTCCTGCTGCAGCGTTGATTCCCTTCTATGGCTGGAGGAGCTGGACTGCCTGTGCAACCTGAATGGGCTGCAGGTACCGCCTCATGCTACCAGAAGTGACAAAACACAACACTAGGGAAGAATCAGTCAGGAAGAATATGGATAGAGTAAGTCTGTGTCCACCACCTGCAAAACCCTTCCCTTTTGGGGGGTTGTCTTGCTGTTGCCTTTCCAGTGCACCTGTTGTCACTTTCATTTGCACCACAATCCATTATGCTTCCTATCTGGACAGATTGACATCCCTGACATCTAACTGACTTGGTGTTATACTGTGGTGATTACATGTTTCCTTAATTTCTTTGAGCAGTGTACTTTGACAGATAGTAGCAGGAGGTTAAATGTATTTTGAAAGAGGATGTAGGTGGGGCATGTGCGTTTGTGTGTGTCGGGGCACCATGACAGCATAAACTCGGCTGCTACAGGAAGTATCTTTAATGAAGTCAATCCCTAAATGGTGTTAGAGCTGTAGCACGATGGATCTACAGTACAACCTTCACCTGGGAACTGTAAATTGGGATTGAGGAACTAACCAACAATCCAATCCAGGGGATAATTGGCCTCATCCCCAATCGAATCAATTATCTTAAACTGCATGTAATCCACTCAACCATCCAGTCACAGCTACAAGGCTCTTCACACAGCCCTCCACCTCCTCTAGCACCTCCTCCACCACCACCATCGCCCTCAGGGCCTGCTAAAGTTATCCATCTCAGGAACCTTTAAATAGCCTACCTGGCCTCCTGCTGCGCCGATTATCCACTAATCCACACCCAAGCGGAGCGTTTAAGTAGTACTAAAAGGATTGGGGAGAGCAGGAGAGGCTTTCACAGGAGACACGCAATTAGGGATGGAGAAAATGATCATCGCACAATTTAGATTTCCTCTCAGTGTAGCCCTTTGAGTACTGCTGTCAGAGAGGGGCCAGATATTTGCAGACACATGAATGAACACCCTGCATTTTATAAGACGCTAGACTAACACGTCAACAATAATTCCTTTTTTAGGGCAGTTCGGTTTTGGTTTCATTAATTAAAAAACTGTGTTGATCAGAGATTTGATTATTAAAAAAAAAAAGTGATAAAT
>JACXGK010001833.1:43642-63020 GCA_016801125.1 Novumbra hubbsi
CCCCCCCCCCCATCTTTCCTCCCTCCATTCTGGCCTTTCACCCATAATGTCTCACCTTACAAAAATTTGAAGTGACTATGCATTTCGAAGTTCATTGTAAACTTTGTGTTTTGATGACTTTATAATTTTGTCAGCGATCATTTTTGTATCCCCGCTCAGTAGCACTCAGCAAGATGCAGAAAGACTGACACACACAAGCCATTACATAATCTCTCTGCTCCCCTGATTTAGGCAAACATTACTGGCTGTTAGCTGGCTACAAAAGTAGCTACACTAGTTGCCAATGCTACACTAACAAGGTAATTTCAGTAGTTGAGATCTGTCTATTAAATTTATACTTTACAAAATCCTCATTAAAGAACTTTTAGTAATATTTCAGTTCTGGGGTTTATGACAACTGTTCCAATAACCCACAATTGTCAATGTAATACGAAGAATCCATTACACTTAGTACTACTAATCAAAATAGATTGACTTGTCTCACATCAACCACTAGTCACGAACTGAGCTGTTGGGTGATCTCTAGAGAAACAGGTGCAGGTGGTCGTAATGTTGGCAGCCTCTGGCCATCTTCATCCTCCTCTGTTGTGCAGCCATATCTAGTTCATATATCCTTTCCCCTTCGCCCCCAGCTACTCCTTGTAATCCCTCGAATAACCTCCCCAGACGAGATCCCAATAGGAGGCAGGTGTGTAGGGGCGAGGCTGGCCCAGCGGTTACCTTCTGGAATCTTCTTAAGGATTTTGATTTGTTCGTGCCACAATACTTCAATGAGTCCAGCATAACCCACAACCAGACACAGCAGATTGATTAGATCTCTCACTCCAGACATTATTTATTTTTTTTTTACTTCATTTCACCTATTCTTTAAATGGTGGGTTTACCCCCACCCACCCTTCCTCATTCAGATGTAGTCAAAGGACCTGTCAAGAGATCTTTCTTCAGCATATCGGGAAGACAGGTCAGAGGTGGAAGGTTCAGGTGGTCTCTTTAAGGCTTAGATGTGAGTGACTTGGGGGATGAGGGCTGTCTTCAAGGTTTTGATAACATTCATGGTGATGGTGTCCCTAGGGGTGCATAAATGTCAGCACTCTTCTACTACAGGGAAAATGATTCCACAAATAGAAAGGCCAGAGAAAGAAGCAGAACATTGCCTTTGTGAAGCAACCTACCAATGACACATATTTTAGCATATTTCATCCCACTCTGACGCTTCATGCTAAGTCACTGGGATATCCAAACACTTGGATATTATTTTGTATCTTTTACTAATCTATACATTTTATAAATATTATTATTTATTAACATTTATATTAACATTTGTTTAACAATCACTTGGGTGCACTCTTATTTTCTCGCTATTGTCCATCTTAAAAAAAATCTGTCTTGGTGGGGTGATCAGATCCTACACACACAGAACAGGTAAGCACTAGGTGTTCTTAACCGGGTCCTTGTCCAAAGAAACATCTAGACTTCAAACGTGTCAATCCTTTTATAAAAACCTGACCAGTTGTAAGAGTGGCTGGCTCTCAGTAATACCAACACAAGAAATTACTTATACAACGCTAACTTGAACACGTAGCGCGCACGCACATCGTGAACCGCTTCCTGTCTTAAATCACAGACACATTGACACTGCCATGCAGGAACTAAATACTAGGCAAGATTGCGAATTGGACTCAGGTGTGCAACGGGCCCCCTTCACGCCACCCGGGAAGTTGCACCCTGGCTCAGTAGTCCGGTGAGTCCGACCTCTGATGACCAGAGGAGGCGGACACCAGTGCATAGGATGAACCATTTTATTAATGGATTAACTACCTAACCACAGAAAATAAGTAGAAAATATTACATTTGTTGTGACCTACAACAATGGTATATTTAAATCATATGCATACAAATTCTTTACCACAAGAAATGATTCATGAAATACAACTATAAAATAGCATTGACTGCAACAAAACATCTTAATTGGCCACGTATTGCCTAGTTCAGAGAGGAACCATGAAATGGCGTCACACTTTGCATGTAAGCACTATGCTACCACATTGAGTCTTCATAAGTCATTGTTTAGCACAAATATTATTTTATTTATATTACTATTATTAATTTTGTTTATTATAACAATATTGTTTGACTCTTGGAAAATATTGCTAGAAATTAGCTTAAAGTGCACAATTTACATCTACCAATGTAAATAAACACAGTCTCTGCACAACAACAACGCGGTTCCTATATATTTATTTTTTATTTTTATTTCTTCAGATAGTTATTCTAATATATCATTCAGAATAGAGAAATCAATCTAGCGAGGCTTGCTAAAATGAAATGCCATAGAAAATGCTGTAATTCAGGGGAGGGACATGATAACTTGTGGAATCCTGATTGGCTGAAACTAACGTAACAATCCATTTAGATTTCACAGAAAAAAAAAATCATTATGTGACCTGTGTGACACTTACCTTTGACAAAGCTAGTCCCCTGGTCGAATTCAGTGCCATCTCATTGTCACTGCATAAACAGTAGTGTAGGTAACTAGCATTTCTTGCAAACTTTAATTTCGGCACCCATTTGCATGGTCTCATTCTGGAAAGTTTTTACATAGGTCGCTAGGCAACCGACATTCAGTGTGGCTAACTACCCTTCGGCCAGGGCGGCTATGTCTTTTGCAACAAAAACGTAAATATTTCCTAAACCTTGCTTAAAATTTTTTCCACAAAACAATAGCAACACAATCGGAAACGAGACACACATTTTGATACCTGTCATGTCTCCGTAGTGCAAGAACTGTAGGAGTTAAGGTGGCTATAATAATACATAAATATAAATATGAGATTACATAAAGTGGGGGACTCCCACACCTAACTACTTATAATTCAGTAATACTTTTTTAATATACTGCATAAATAACCTTTTAGGGTGATGAGTCTTGAACTCCTTCCATTCCAAGTAGGCCTTTTGAGAGGGACTTTTATCATTACATTTTTAGTGAATAACAATACTAAGAGGCGTACTCCAAATGGAGACATGATTGGCAGCAGGTACTCACTTTGCCAGTGACCGAGAAAGAAACATGCCTGCTTTCAACTACTTAATTAGCAAATCACATATGCAAGCATGCAAGCTAAGCCCCTACTTAAGAAAAAAAATAGCTACTGCCTTAAAGATGTGGTAGATATATGTCTCACTGGTCTAAGAAGCTATCCCAATCAAATGTTAGCTATGTAGCTAAAGTAAGATTGCTGGGGTCTCCACAAAATGTAAGCAAGCTAACATTTGTTTCGCTAGCTAATGACAACTATGCCAGCTGTCTAAATAATTCTAATGACATTAAGAAAATTAGGTTTAACCCATTTTAACAATGTCAGCGTATTTACAAGCTCTAGTGTAATTTATACTAAATAGTAATTAGTCCCTGTTTATAGTCATTATCACCACAAATGCAACCAAGTTACAGATTGAGACAAGCTTTCTGAAACAAATGTGCAACATATTCTGATGTTAATTCAGGCAGTTTGCCTGTAAAAGAACTGATCAAAACATATTTTGGATGGCCCATGCTTTTTAAAACTAAATACTGATACCAACATACTGTACAGGGGGAATTTAAAGTTGGGTACACAAAACATACAGGGGAAGGTGTGGTGGGAGATTGCCCAAATCTCAATTCTATAGAAATCATATAGAGGGGACTTGAAGAATGCCCTCAAACATGACAAAGTTGAACCTGTACTGTAAAGAAGAGTGTACAACGTTAAACAAGTACTGTAAAGAAATATGTACACAGTTGAACAAGTGCTGTAAAGAAATATGTATACAGTTGAAAAAGTATTGTAAAGAAAAGTATACACTGTTGAACCAGTACTGTAAAGAAGAGTGGACACATTTGAATTGGTACTGTAAAGAAAAGTGGACACAGTTGAACCAGTACTGTAAAGAAGAGTGGATACAGTTGAATTGGTACTGTAAAGACAAGTGACACAGTTGAACCAGTACTGTAGAGAAGAGTGGACACAGTTGAATTAGTACTGTAAAGAAAAGTGGACACAGTTGAACCAATATTCTAAAGAAGAGTGGACACAGTTGAACCAGTAATGTAAAGAAAAGTGGAAACAGTTGAACCAATATTCTAAAGAAGAGTGGACACATCTGAATAAGTACTGTAAAGAAAAGTGAACAAAAGCTCTGCGCCGTTAATGTAAGAGACTGATAGACAGTTAAAAAAAAATGGCTACAAGGGGGCAGCATCAGCTACTGAAGGTAGGGATGTACTAACTTTTTTGATGAATAAATGAATACAAATTATAATCTTGTGAAATTGGTTATATTAGGCTACCGTTATGTCCAAATATGTTATAAAAAGACAACTTAGCATTACTTACACTGCTAACTTCTTCAATCAGCCAATCATCCAGGAAAAGCTATTGTTAACTGACCTTGATAACTGGCTTTCACAAACAATTTGCATTCATGCATGTGTGAGCTATATAGGCTGCTATATCACCCTAGAAAAGGGTCTGGAATGTAACAAAATGTGTCTATTAAACCAATAGTAATAATTGAATGCCAAATACTATCAGAAAGAACAGTCAAACAACAGACAAGAAAAACGTATCTTACATTACCAAACACAAAATTACTTTTTATTTAGAATATTAACACAGAGCGTTGTAAAATCTCGTAATATTAACATGCTAGGTTTTTAAGCAAACGAGGGATCCCTTGCTGAAATTTGAATTATAGAGGGCTCCCTGGGTGGTGCTACAAATAGCACATCAAATACTGAAAGCAGTGGGGCCGATCGTCTCCTTCCTTATCTGACTTTACTGAACCTTATGTCGGCAAACCAGTCATTCATTTAAATTGTTAAATGGGAATAATGGCCACATTTGAAATGGTGCCCAAACAATGTATTCATTGTTGGCATTTCACAAGGTCATACGCACCTTACCAAAGCACATACAGCTTTCTGAAGTAAATAAACTATGCAACATTTTGGGAATGATTAATAATTGCGATATATGACACATATTTCATGTAAAACATTTGGGTAGACTGGACTCCAATTTGTCAGAAGCACATGGATTAATACCAACTTGTGAGAAGCAACATCCCTAGCCTTGATATCATCATGCACAGACTTCCAAACTAGACCAAACTTTTCAACAAAAAAACACTAGCAGCTTTTTAAAATACACTAGACAAATTAGCCCAAAACAGAAACATTATCTGGCGTATTGTCAGAAACGTTCACATTTGGTCTAGTTTGGACGTCTGTGGATGATGATATCAAGGCCAGGTATGAGAGAAAAGAAAGACTGTATAGCCAATAGAGGAGTTAATTGATGTTATCTTACACACTGTATGGTTCCATGCATACAACCACTTTAAGCCAACAAGTATTCAAAGTTCAATTACCCTTATAATGTAATGGTTTTCAGCATTCATGACCCAGACTGAATAACCAGTTTATCCTACAGTAAATGGACACTTGAAGCATATGTAAGGACTCTCCATTAGCTTTTTGATCAGTGTTTAAATTCAACTGCTCGAGAATACATGCAGTGTTTAGCTATTGGTTAGCAGAAGCAGGTCGACGAATAAAATATATGTAATTTAAAGCAGAGGGTGAAATCCAGCAAAATGAAAACATGCAGCCTAGAATGCAGCTGGGCTGCCATTTTCTTTTCAATCTACACAGTTATTCAAAAAGCCTACATAATACTAACAGGAATGGGGAAAATAAATAAATATACAAAGGCATGTGTTCTCATTTTGGTTGCAAATGCCCCGACAGGGCCGCTGGAACCTGCTTGATTTCCCCAGTCCAATTATAAATCTCTGTGCTCACTCCTTCCAGAATAGCAACAGCACGCCCAGGGATGCCGTCTGCCTAAGCGCAGCGTGCCTAATGGAGTCCCAGAAGTTGACTCCATTTCATTGCTTCTAACTAATGGGCTGTGATATTTCCCCAAACTGACTGCTGCTCTGCCCCCTTGAAGCTAATCTAGTCAGTGCTGCGGTTGTGGAGCTAGAGCCCAGCCCAACATACAGACCGAATCACATCAGCCCAGCCCAACATACAGACAGAATCACATCAGCCCAGCCCAACATACAGTCAGAATCACATCAGCCCAGCCCAACATACAGTCAGAATCACATCAGCCCAGCCCAACATACAGACAGAATCACATCAGCCCAGCCCAACATACAGTCAGAATCACATCAGCCCAGCCCAACATACAGTCAGAATCACATCAGCCCAGCCCAACATACAGACAGAATCACATCACGCTGCTTTCCCACAACAAACCCCTATTCTATTCTACCTACAGCTGTTGGCTGCTGCCACCTCAACCAACAACCCACATCTCCACCCACATTCCCACAACCTTCCCCACTCCCCTATCCACTCCCCCGGTCCCCACGCACCCTACTCCCCGCCCTCACTCCTCTCCCCATGCACACTGGTCCCCTACCCAGTCCCCTCCTCATGCACCCAACTCCCCTCCCCATGCTCCCCCCAGACCCCACTTTCCTCCCCACTCCCCTCCCCACGCTCCCCACTCTCCTCCCCACTCTCATCCCCACGCTCCTCACTCCACGCTCCACACTCCCCTCCCCATGCTCCCCACTCCGCTCCCCAGGCTCCCCAATCTCCTCCCCACACTCATTAGTGCTTTCTGGCCGGGTGCTGATTGTCATACGGCCCCTGCGATGCCAGCTTCTCCCTGTGAGCCCAGCCTGCTGTGGTGAATTTAAGAGGCCTTTTATCTAACTGGGCAGAGGAGACACAGGGGAGAGCCAAGGGATGAGGAAATGTGGGATTGGAGAAGACTGGCCAGGCTGCTGAAGGACAGCCCTTTAAAGTCTAGAGATACCTATCGGTCTCTAGAGGAAGCACAGTATATTCATGTCCAGGAGGCTATAGGGAAACATGGACAGCCATATATTCAATGGAATGAGTCCCTGTTCAGTCATACTGTGGGCACTGAGCCTTTAGCCAGATGGCTGTGGGACACGCCATTGGTGCCATACAATTACTGGGAGAGTGTCTATATGAAGTATGAAGGGTTTTATATATTTTCATATCAACACCAGAGCTGCTTGCAATTATTTCCTATCTATGCTTCCTCCATTTAAGAGCACATGTTTAAATAAATCCCACCCCCTTTGAGCATGTATAATTGTTAGTCATTTTATTAGAAAAAAATATTTTGGAACGACTACCTAACATTACAATTGCTCCTTATTACACCTAGGGGAGAGAATGAAAAGATAGTAGAACATTTGCAATTATTATTTCTGTGATGTTCAAAGTCTAGAGACATTCAGAGCTGGTTAAGATATTGTAACACTTTGTTAGGTGCACAGAAATGTAATTAAATGATGGCGGAATAATGCCCCTAAAATGTAATTTCACATGAAGAGAAACGTACCATTTAATCAGGGTCCTATTTCATGGTAAAACTCATCCGGAGTCACATCCAGTCCATTTTAACAATTGTCAATGCAGACTGTGAAGGGGGGGTAGTGGTGGGGGAGTGGTGGGGGTGTGGTGGGGGAGGACGACAAATGGACTGCCTTTATGGGGCATGTGTAGAGGTTAATTATTTTCCTAATTACACCTAGAAAAACGTCAAACATTAGTTTTCTCCCCAAATTGACAAGGAAATTAACAGTGGACTACATTAGCCTCGAGAGGGTTGCTCTCCAGCACATTGTATAATGGTTAAAAGTGGCTTTCACATGCATTATGTATGTAAAAAGCAATTACTTGCCACATTGTAGTACCTTTTAGTAATCAGGAACCCATAGCATAAATTCATCCAAGAGGCAAAACTTACAATATTCAAACAGCTAAAATGGCTCTACTCCAAAATAAAAAACAAAAAGAAAACACTCAACACACTACACCATCAAAATGTCCCCACAAATGTTAGCAGAACTACAACAGTACTTAGCGCTACATAGCACTACATAGCTACCTATGCTCATCAGGTGTAAGATCTGTCAGATATGAGGGCCTGCTTTCCTTAGTGTTATATTCCCTGTATTAATAATGTAGCTGCTGAGAACTCATCCTTTATGACGATGATATTATCCTGTAATCAACAATAATCCAGTATATCATATTCCTAGCTGTCACCACTGCCAATTGTTTGTGATAGCGACGAGGGAATCCCTTTCATTTTGATTGGTTCGACCAGTGCAAACAATTCCAAGGCTACCAATGCCAAATTCGGGAAGCAATACAACAAAATGAAATTGACAACAGAGAAGAAGAAGCACTGGAGAAGCAACTGGAAGACAACCCCCAATAGGTGAATAGTTTTGCAGGTGGTGGCCACAGACAATTGCTCTCTCCTTATACTTCCCGACTGATTCTTCTGTAGTGTTGAAGGGCTCTTGTTACTACTGCAGTCCATTCAAATGGAACAGGCAGTCTAGCTCATCCAGGATTGCACATCTATATGTGCAGACTCCATGAGGGTGACATGAGGGCCACACGACAACTAGTGGGACCTGTGCTCACAACCCCAGCACCGCACAGCTCTATTGACATTTGTCAGAAAACACCAGAATTGGCCGGTCCGCCATTGGCACCCCAATCTCTTCACAGCTGAGAGCAGGTTGTTATGTATTGGTGCCAACCTCCCAGACATTCTAACCCTAAATGAGATGCACGGTGCTGGGTTGTGAGCACAGGTCCCACTAGAATTTGTTTGGCCACCCTCATGGAGTCTGTTCCTGACAGTGTGTACAGTGTGTTGATCTACACATACCTTGATAAACGACTGGACTACTTTTCTCAATATATACCCATAGAAACTATCTTCCATCTAATTGGTTTCAAGTTCTACTGTAAGAAAGTGTTTACCCATGCTAAAATGGCCATCCTGTCAATATTTCAATATGGCAACATAGTGTACTGGCTAAAAAGCTTTGGCATTGCCAAATGTAAACAAAGTCCTATATTTAGGGGTTGGCACATAGTTCCTTTTATTTCACTCGTAATTTTGTATCTAGCTTGCTAGCTAGGTTTTAGTTATTCAGCAATATGACGGGATAAAGGTTTGATTCTCTAGAAGCTTTTTCGTCAGTTTCTCCCTATGCGCGGAACTGTATTACAATCGACAGCCATAAAGATGTTTTTAAAACCGCTTGATGGACCACATTATGCCAGGGCTAATGTGGCGTGTTTACAAATTATAATGGAGATATTTTGATGAAAGCCCACAACAAGAAGTTCACATGTGTAACTCTATTGGTATCAAAGCTTTGGAAACAACAACAACGTTTTGGAAACAACAACAGGAATAGGTATGTTGTTTAGCTGGCTTGTTACATTAACTTACAGACCATGTTGAAACCCTCCCACCTCTCAGAATTCCCATCTACAGCAAAGGCTATGGTCTTTTTATGAAGAAATACAGCAAATATTATGTGAAAGGGATATCAGACCCTCTCCTCCATGACTGCCAGGAGCAGTGATTTATCTCAACATACTCTGGTGATTATAACACCTTCACTGGGGCAAGCCTTCACTGCATTGATCTCATTTGGCCAGGGAGATAAGGCCCTAATTGGTTAGTGGGGTAAGCTTGGAATCCCATGTCCCTGGCTGAGACTAGCTAATGACAGGATAATTCACCTTTTTCCTGGGCAGCCTGGGCTAAGGGCCATGGGGCTGTTGGTGGCTTGGCGATGAAGCAAATCCACCGGTCTGTTTTGGCTCGAGCTGCCCTGTGTCGTCTTTATATGACCCCAACACACTGTTTGTTCCAGAACCTTGACATAAACCTTTTGGGAAAAAGTGAATAGTAAATTTCACTTGCTGCCTATATTCTCCTGACACATTAAACAATGGGGTGCAAAAAAGAGAAGATGGTCGGCACAAATTTGTAGCATTGAGACCAGCAAATTACTGTTGATGTTGGAAGAAGCATGAGGAGATTCATATTCACGTGAGCCTGAAACTCTCAATTCTCCACCGTTGCATCAATTTGTTTCTCATGTAATCATAGTGAAGGGTGCTGGAGGTGCTACTGATAAACAGAAAGACATTTGCATTTTGGAACCAGGCCTAAGAAATTAAAACATTCTGAACACTACACAAGCAGTAGGTTTATAATTTAGCCACAGAGGATCAATAGCGCCCAAAGACAAACATCTAACGTGTATGCAAATTAAATATACTACTGCTCAATCACAAGGTACAGTTGGCAAATCTGTAAGTGAACAGCATGTAGCAGTTTTTGGTTTATTGGACCTGAAAGCATGATCTGGGAAGCATGATCTGTAATATATTTCGACTGGAGAGCGAGGAAAAGGGGAGAGGGAGGGAGAAGGGATGGGGGACATGTGTACAAAATGAATACAGAGGGGGGAAGCAAATTTCTGATTAATCTGGAACGATTTTCCAACAAAAGACTTGATGCAATTTCACCCCCGCTTGACGCGAGACTGCTGTCATTCCATTAAAGACGGCTGGCAGATTAATCTCCGTCCGTCTATTCTATTGACACGTTGTCGTCGTGCTGTAGCCAGGGATGGGATTTGCGTTTGTGTGCAAAATCCAGTCACGTCTCTAAAGGGACTCAGCGCTCCTCATCAGGAGTGAATAGGATACAGACATTGTCACACACACACACAACTGCACTTCACACGCCTCTCCGGATGCTCTAATCCTCTTATTGCATACACTTATTCAATTTCTATGTCGATATCGACCATAATCAAATGGGTTGGTGTGACAAGTAGGATGAAGGCCTTGTGTTGGATGATAAGGAGAAGACTGAAAACCGCTTAATCACCTGCCTTGGCTCTCTGTGTGTGTCTGTATATGTTTAAATCTTTCTGCTGACAGTACAGGACTGGATAAAGACAATTGTTTTTTTTTAGATAAATCATAGAGCATAATGTATAAATAACTTAAAATACTATGAAGTCGTAACTGTCACAAGAATCTACTTTAGGACAATCTACATGCTTTGGTTCTGTACAGATGACAACAGCTTGAAGTTTGACAAAATGGTAAGTTGTTAGAAATAACTGGGTTTGTGTAGCTTAAAGGGTAGTTACACTACGAATGTACTTCCAATACGATTATGACAGAACATGTACACACTGTGAAGTGTCTAATGTGTATAATTTGCTCAACAATCTTCTTTGGAGTCTGTAAAAACATCTGGTGTTTAAGAAATGCCTTTGAAAACGCATTTGACAACACAACCTATGAAGATGATACTTTCTAGATGCCAGGTTCAAAAAAGTCATAACAAACAAAGAGGTTTGTGACCTTTCCTGAGGCGAATTCACTCCCAAACACAGAACAAAGGTGAGAAAACAGCATAAACCCAGCAGAGAAAAAAATAAGTTTTGCCTTTGCAGTTCACCAGTGATCTGTGATCTGGCAGAAAGGGAAAGAGATTAAGTAAAAAGAAACATCCATCTAATAATAAAAAATTATTGTGTGACTTCTTGAATTAGTCTTTATACTAAATTTTTTTACAAAAACATAAAAAAAGCCATTATTCACCTGAGAAACTTTCTATCCCAATAGAGAGTGCCAAATGTCTTTGGCTTGACAGACAACATCCAAAATACCCTCCAAAATGGTACATAAAATCAAACCCGTGGCTCCATCTCATGGAGGGGCTGGCTGTTCCTCAGAAAGCCTGATGGTTAGTGTTAAGGAAACATTTAAACAAGAGCTCCATATGACACTGAAACCCAAGACAAGATTGGAAATGAACCAAGCCACTGGGAGGGTGGAGGACAGCCAGGCCACTGCTCCCATTTACTTGTCATGAACACCACATCACAACAGCCATGCTGTGAATTACTGGGGTCTGACATCTAGATTTCAGATGGATGAAGTGAACCTTAAAACCATATCAATCCACAGGAACATAAATACATTCTCATATACTTCCTATATTGTGGAAGCATGATATTTCTCCCATGGGAACAGAAGGAAATGAAAATGTTATTTATCTTCTTATTAACCCTCTACATTGTCTTGCTTTTTCACTGCTGGCATTCTGCTTCCAAATTTGACTTAAGCCTGTGACTTGAGGGAAATAATGTATCTGGAATAATTTTCTCAAAACTATAATTCCAGGGGCTTGTTTTCTTATTTGTTTATATATTTATTTCTGTGGTTCTTAGGCTAGCTGCCTTGTGGTTTAAGGGGTAATTGCGCTGGCTTCGGAAATAAAAGTGATGTGACATCTAAAGCCCCACAGTAATCCAGTAATCCAGTCAGACTCACAGGCCCTGAATAAGACAAAACATGCCCTTCTCAGGGAAAAAAACACTGGCCTAATGCACATGGATATTTTTGTAAAAAAAAAAGGAAAAACACAGGGCTCAACTCAAAACACATGCAAAACATAATATTAGCTAAACATTCTAAGATCGTAAGCCTGAAAATTGCTCTCTGACATTCCTGGGGTAATACCAAGGACAACAAATGAGTTTTCGGTGCCTAACTCATCTCTTTCCCTCCGGACTCCCTCTTTACTAGTCATTATTTCAATTCATACACTGCACGCACAGGGCAACAGTGGTAGGCACGAACAGTACAAAGCCAGATGAATTAACTGGGTGCTAAAAGCTTAAGAACCTGGAGACCATGTCTTTTGTTTGTGGGCAGGCTAAGGAAGAAGGCAACCCCTGGCCTAGCCTGTGTAACTGAACCCACTGAGTCTCAGTGCAGCTCACTGGGGGAGTCAGAGAGGTTGGCTTCCATACCGAGAGAGGGAGAGACTATACAACAGGCTCGGCACGTCATGCTCCCAGCTTTCATCCGTACACTTGATCAACATCGGACTGAACTGTGCTTCTGAAGTCCAAGTAAAGGCCAATGCACTGTTTAGCTACTTGTTCACTGGAACCAGATCATTAAATCATAAACCATAGCAATGCCGGCCAAGTGCTGTATCCATGCACTTCGCAATGCATCAGGTCTAAATGTCTTTAGCAGTGGTATAAGGGCTATTTACCACACCCCCTGGAACCGTATTGAGAGAAGCATGTTTCCATGCTTAGAGGGAGCTCCCTGCTAGAGTATTTCAGTGTGAAGAGGCAAAGGGAGGAATTTGTTGTTATTTTGTAGGTTAACGTATAGACATGTCAGATTCACCTGTGTTTGGAAGCTGTTGACGTGGCTGGAATGGGAACATTATGCTATGCAACGCTTTAAGCAGTGTTGTGAAAAAAAAACATGTTGTGCCAGCAGGTGAGTTTAATGCAGAGATATTGCAACGTCCTTTAAAGGCTTTTATGATTAGAACAAAAAGTCTGATAATTGATATCTGGTGCAATTTAATTACTGAGGATGAAAAGCTGAGAATGACTGTTGCTTGGAAAATACCTGTCTTGTCAGCTTAAATAAAGAACATGGCTCAAGTCAAATACCACCATGGATGGTAAAGAAATAAAAACAGAATATCCAAGGGTTCGAAAAGGAAAACAAGATTTGCCCAACAGATAAAACAAGGGAATGGAACAGAAAAATATTTCCCAGAGCTAAGCACACCTGATTTACCTTGTAAACTAACTAGCACTTTCTGCTTAGGTGAATCAGATGAGCCATTACCAGTGTTTGTGAATCAACGCTACAACTAAAATGGGTAATATCAGCCAGTCCCTACTAACAGGTTTGAGAACCACTATAAACGATGAATATTGCACAGTATGAATACGTGTGTATATACTTTGAATTTCAGGACAGCAGTATGTTGGTCGATGTGCTGAGTTTCCTGCTGCTAAAGAACGAATCTTCTTCTTTCCCCCCATTTTCTCCTCACTCGCACAGCCCAGTTCCCACATTGCTCTCATTGCTATGGCAACCGGTGCTCTCTCCTTGGGCTCTCTCCGCATGCATCCAATCAGAGTGAGACCTTTGTGGAGAGAGAATCCTCCAGGCTTCACACATCACTTATTAAACTTACCCTAACGGCCTGCACACTGTGAGGAAAGAAACAAAGGCTTCATATAAGGCCCTGGTCACAATTAGTACACTACACAGGAGCCAACTGGACTCAATCAAAGAGAAGACGCTCCACAACCAGGGCCCACGATGACATCAACATTCAGGGTATTTGGGTGGAGTTACACCGGTTACGGATGCGATACAGAGCACAAACAGAAAAGTTAACCGGTGATGCTAGCTGTTTCTATTCCATGCATAATTTCGGTGGAAATTATGTGGAATAGGATTTGTTATTGGAAGCCTCAAAGCCATAATGCTTGGCAAGTGTACCAGAGGATATTGCAGCAGTGAATTCTTGATTAGTCATAATGTATTCAGGCTGAACATGTTTATGTTATTCCTGAAAACATATGGATAGGAATCAGGCTGAACCAATTTATGTCATTCCTGAAAACATATGGATAGAAATCATCCTGAAACTATTTATGTTATTCCTGAAAACATATGGATAGTAATCAGCCTGAACCTATTTATGTTATTCCTGAAAACATATGGATAGTAATCAGGCTGAACCTATTTATATTACTCCTGAAAACATATATATGTATAAAAATCCTGAGTAGATTTGGCTAGGATTCAAGTTAAGCCTATTTATGTAATTCCTGAAAACATATTGATAAGATTCAGGCTGAACCTATTTATGTTATTCCAGAAAACATATGGATACGTTTCAGGCTGAACCTATTTCTGTAATTCCTGAACACATATGGATAAGATTCCGGCTGAATCTATATATGTAATTCCTGAAAACATATGGATAAGATTCTGGCGCTCAATACTTTCAACCTTCAACAATGACATTCAACACTACCACTGCAACCCATTATTCCTCATATACATTTACTCCACCGGTAGTCAGCTAGAATTAGTAAGCCAACATTTTACTCAATTCAATACTAACATGACAAATGCCATTTAATTTGATATACTGTAATAACGTTTTTCTCACAATATTCCGTAGGTTTTTTAATATGATCACCCCCTGATTACCGGCAGAGGCCCTGTGCTACAGTAAATAATTAGCAGAGATGAACTGCAATGTGACAGGCAGGCAGGCAGCTATGCTACCACCTAAGGGCTGCTCTGAGGTCACTGCACACTGTCACATTATCAGGCTTTTTCTGCCACTAATTATATTTCAGAAGATTAGATCCACCCGGGTGCCTGTTTAAAGCATGTGAGGAGAGGCGGCGTCCCCCAAAGCACCCGTGGAGCTCTATCTGTCTGTATCTGGCTGTCTGTTTCTGTCTGTCTCTTCTGTCTGTTTCAGTCTGCCTGCCCTGCTGTCTGGCTGTTTCGGTCTGTCTGTTTCTGTCTGTCTGCCCTTATGTCTGTCTGTTTCGGTCTGTCTGCCCTTGTGTCTGCTTGCACTTCTGTCTGTCTGCCCTTCTATCTGTCTGTTTCTGTCGGTTTCTGTTTGTCTGTTTCTGTCTGTTTCTGTTTGTCTGTTTCTGTCTGTCGGTTTCTGTCTGTCTGCCCTTCTGTCTGCTTGCCCTTCTGTCTGTCTGTTTCTGTCTGTCTGTTTCTGTCTGTCTGTTTCTGTCTGTCTGTTTCTGTCTGCACTTCTATCTGTCTGTTTCTGGTTGTCTGTTTCTGTTTGTCTCTTACTGTCTGTCGGTTTCTGTCTATCTGCCCTTCTGTCTATCTGTTTCTGTCTGCCCTGCTGTTATCTGTTTCTGTCTGTATGTTTCAGTCGGCCTGTGGTTTGAAGAGCAGTATACTGCAAAAAATTAAGGAGATATTTGCTTGAAATAGAACGATACAAATAACACTGCGTAAGACTTCTTGAAACAAGCACACAAGCACATACATTCAGACATCTGAAAATGGCAGGTATCTTGAAATTAGCGCAAAACAAGATTTTCAAGGCATATTTACTCAAACCACGTGTTAGTATCTAATACAAATGTAGCTTGTAAAATTACATTCTATTACTTAAAAAAACGGATTGGATCTTTAACCTGGAAACAAGATAAACACACTTGACAAGACATAACGTTCTTGCAGTGTGCCATCTCCCAAACCCTGACAGACAGTTGGCTGTTGGGGGAAGACAGTGGGACAGAGGGGCGCCGTAATCCAGCCTGACTGCCACGTCACCAAGTGTCACAATCTGTTCCTGACACCTCCACTGTGGGGCCCAGAAAGATGGGCCAGAGAAGTGAGGCGGGAGCCAGCAGACCTGATGGGCGGGTGTATGAGACGGGGTGGGGGGGGGGACTATATTGTAAGGCTTGATCTGAAACGCCGGAGGTGGAAGTAAGACACGTCTCACCTCCTCAAGACAGCCTATTCCGCTCCCCACTTTCACTTTAGAGACAAAGGAGAAGTAAGTTCAAGATCCCGTTCTTTCCCATGTCCTCTAGCTAGCTAGCTGAGCAGAGTTCACAGGCATGATGAATCACAGGGGAGATGGTGCTCGTAGAGAAGTGGACTGCATCTCTTTAAAAACTCATAACATCTGAGAAATACTGGATAAACATGCAGTATCTTCCAGGCTTCTCAATGAATAAATACAATATTATGCCTGAATAACTCAAAAAAAATGAGTAACTGTGGGGAAAATGGCCTTTGTGTAGAATCAGATTTAGAACGCGTTCCAGAAAGTCCTTCAATCTGATGTTACATTGTTGTGAAATGATAGTGTGATTGTGGGGCAGAGTACCGTGATTAGAGCGAGTGCATGCTCCTCTGAGATTACCCACACTTTACAAGTCATTATAGGACCCCTTTGTCTAATTGTGATTGTGGAGTGTATTTGGAGGCCAGGAACCGTGACATCGGGGGTTATGGAGTCTGTGTCTGCTCTGCAGCCAGCCAGGTTTCAGCCGGCCATGACAGACCCAGGACGTCCACGGCTGCCTTGAGACAAACACACGATCACGAAGGCTTTATGGGGGTCTACCGTATCTCCACCACATTGACAGCCATCCCATCACCGACTGAGCCCAGGCCATTTGGAGGAGGATACCATGATAATGAACTCATTACAGGTCTAACATTCTGACTGCCATATCTAAATGCTTGCCTCTAATAAGGAATATTTTAAATCACGGAGAGACAGAGTTGATCGAGGGAGACTGAGAGAGTGCGAGAGGGAGATTGGGGCGAGAGGGAGAGTATGGAAAATACAGGATAATTGATGCAAGCAATTACATCTTCCATGTCGGAACAAATTGGCCGGCATATCTGGACTTGTAGGGAGACTGTGACCTCATTTACAGTGGTGTGTCAGGGAGTAATCAGAAAAGGTACTGAGGAGGTGGGATGGACACAATGTCACACAGACACACTTTGACCAGATTACACATCCAGATCAATGAAAGGGCTGGATCTCTATTAGACACAGCCAAGCACACAGAGAGAAACACACGTCCCTTTGGCCCTAGGGTAAGAAAGGAACTGGCAGGTTAAAATACGAAAATACTAGAGAAATCACTGTGGTTTCTTCATATGTTAGAACACATTAAATAATCATAGTGATCATTAAAAACAACAACTATATTAGAAAAATATTATCGCTTTATGAAAGCAGTCATTTGAGAGTTAGAATTGTTCTGCCACATGCGAGATGGAATTCTGAAAATACTTTCTTGCATTCATCGAAAGCCACTAATAACCAGGTTGGGGTGTTCCAATCACAGGGGAGACTTTATTTTGCTCCATTTCAGCAGAAGGCACTCGGAGGGCTAGACATTTCTAGATATCACTTCCAGATGTTTCATTATAAAGCGAGTATCACAGACCACACCGCAGGATAATAACTGTGAGAAGGCCAGCAGAGCCGGAGCAGACAAAAACGCATTTCAAAGGAACCCACAGTTTTCACATTTGAATTTCAGTTGGAGAACCTCCAAGAACTAGTAGGACGGTACTGTTCACCACCACACCCATAGACTATCAGATGGGCCTAGCTCGAGGCAGGCACATGGCAACATTAAACTGTAAAACAATTAAGTGCAGTATGCCTTCAAGAGCCTTCAGTATTTCTATACTCATCTGCCTGTTTACGAGATGTTGGCTTGTACTCTGGTCAGGCCCAAGACCATATTCAGGCCTTAGAGAGCTTGTATATATATCCTAACATTAGACATTTATCTGAGAGGCTAGCCGGCAGAAAGACGCATGCATCTCCTACGGAGCGTCGGAAACAAACTTGACTCCATCAGGCACATTGGCTACATATAAAAACCCAGACGGGTGCCGTTTTTGCTCGTATGGATGCTTTCCCCGGTGAGAGTTAGCAACTGAAGGGGAGTTGGCAGGTCCACACACAGTGACTTGTGGAATTCGTTTCCATAAAAAATTGTACTTCCAGTATACTGACATCTTGACTGACGCTTGAAAGGATGGACCTGTCAACAAACCAATGGTGGTGAACGGTGGATAATACTGTTTTATATATAAATGTCATTATTTACTGTCCACATCTTTTAGGCAGGAATTGTATAGCGTCCCCTGCTCATCCCCTGCTCATCCCCTGCTCATACCCTGCTCATCCCGTGCACACCCCTTGCTTTTAGTCAGCCTATCTGCTTCCTGACTCAATGGGCGCTGACTGGAAGGCTATGACACCAAATGCTCTCAGGCCTCTCTCTCTCTCGCTCCCATCTCTCATCAAGGGCCTAGGGTAGTTACAAAAAAAGAGTACTGTGGTGTTTACTTGCATTCCAAGCCCTGTAATTGCCAATTTATTGGATAGGCAGCCGGGTAATGATGGCATTTCACCACCGCCACAGAGACTAAACACGACTGATTCATCCCAACCTCCCCGCCCACCCCTACCCACCAGACTCCCTCTGCCCAGGACTCCTGCCTGACTCCTGCCACCCAGGCAGGGGATGGTGGCTGGGGGAGCAGTGGGGAAGGAGGGAAGCCTGTATACCCGCTGCAAACCCAGCGTTGATCTTCAAACGCTCCCAAAAGGGGACCGGAGGCTTCAGAGCGAATGTAGGATAGCCTGCCAATTTAGCTGGGGTTTGGGGTTAAGGCTAAACACAACAAGGCGGATGTGCCATTTGTAAGCCCTAATGAGCTGCCTAAGCCAAACCCTGCAGAGAGGGAGCACGAGAGTGATGGAGAGAGACCATGTGATGGGGACCAGTCTGACATACCAAACTGAGGAGAGAGAGTGAGACCGATGTGATGGGGACCCGTCTGACATATCAAACTGAGGAGAGAGAGTGAAACCGATGAGATGGGGACCAGTCTGACATATCAAACTGAGGAGAGAGAGTGAAACCGATGAGATGGGGACCAGTCTGACATATCAAACTGAGGAGAGAGAGTGAGACCATGTGATTGGGACCAGTCTGACATATCAAACTGAGGAGAGAGAGTGAGACCATGTGATTGGGACCAGTCTGACATATCAAACTG
>JACXGK010001834.1:0-16849 GCA_016801125.1 Novumbra hubbsi
GTAGTAGGATAACAAGGGCCTTTTCCATCAGCATGCTTCGTATGTAGAGTAGTAGGATAACAAGGGCCTTTTCCATCAGCATGCTTCGTATGTAGAGTAGTAGGATAACAAGGGCCTTTTCCATCAGCATGCTTCGTATGTAGAGTAGTAGGATAACAAGGGCCTTTTCCATCAGCATGCTTCGTATGTAGAGTAGTAGAATAACAGGAGCCTTTTTCTTACTTGAGAATGACTGAGATTCAATACATCAATCCCCTACAACAGAGGAAAATACTATGCGTGTCATCAAAAAGATATACGTAAATGTCAGCACATCTTTAAATACTGTAACAAACAAGGAACTGATCCATTCCCATAGACAGTTCAGATGCGCCATGTAAGCGTATATAATCACAAACACACACAAACACACAGCAGAATCATTCTTCTATTTGTTCAGCTGAACAAAGCAGCCTTATTTGTAATAATGCCATTAACGTCAACACATATCGGACTGGAAACATACCATGTGGTCCCGAGGGGGAGCGGTACATCCAGAGCATCAAAGCAGAGTTAACGTTGTATATGAGACCGTTACATAAGAGGAACACAGATGTTCCCATGTGTGCATGCAGCATGGTTTAATTCTGTAATCTAATCAATCCTATCTGGGTCTGTTTTCTCTCTCTGAGGATTAAGTGAACATGGCATCACAGGATTGTTTGTTATTCTCTTCTGAGGGCAATCACACCTAGGTTGGTTTTAGATCTATGTGACCTCTTTGTTTATACTAGCAGTTTCTACCCAAAACCCTTTCCAATTTGACCCTTACATTTGAGGAAAGGTGTCAGATAATCCAACTAAATAAAATACATCCACGCGAAAGACAGGTAACCACTGAACAAAATCCCCTATATGGAGGCAACATTGAGTTATCAACAACAATATACCTTTTCCTTTTGTGTATACTGTATATTTGTGTAACCTTTTAGAAACTGTACTGTTCATACATTTTCCCCAATTTTAGAGCGACAAAAGTGTTGATTACTAGAATGTTGAACGCTCAACAGACGCTGTAACTTCGCCACTGATCCTCCGTCAGCTTTGTTCTGCAGCCTTCATCGGATGTTCTTTGTTATCAGGTATTTTTACCTTCAATCGCTCGTTCCCTTTTTATCGCTGAAAGTCTTCTAAGTTGCGGTGGCAGTGTGTTTGGGGTCAATGGCTTGTTGTTTGATAAAGTACCGCCCAATGTTGTTTGATAAACATGGCCATCTTTGCTGAAGACTTTCCATAGATTTCGGGGTCTCTGACAATACTGGAGGTGAGGTGTGACTTGAAATGTGGATGAACTATTTTGTTATTTCTGTGGTGATTTAATTGAATTTGTCTCTTAGCTTTTGTCTGAGATGGGATCCATTTCTGTGTCCTGTCGTAATAGCAAAATATAAGCCTTCGATCATCAGATAAGGAACTGGATATTGTTCAACCATTTAGCCCCCAATGTTTAACTCAATTGGGGTCATGGTTTACAGTGTAGCGTGGCATAGTGGAACCAATCCTGATGTGTGTCTGATAATCAATCCATTAATTCAGCTGGCCTTCCTGTTGCTATTCACATTTGGTCATAAAAGTAATTCCAGCATCCCAGCAGTGTGCTGACAAACAATCAAGCTATGTTTGATGGCTACCATTAGATCCACAACACTTGTATCTGGAATTAATGTGTCCAACGCTGTACAGGTCTGTGGCCAAAGTATTTCAAAAAACAATATAAGCTAAGTAATTTAAGCACAATACTTTTTTTGAGGGTGTACCCAACTGCTGGTTTTCAGGTCAATACTTAATTTCCATGCAGTTGACATACAGTAATGTAAAATAATGGTGTGAAGTACCAATGCATATGGAATCCCATAACTGGCATCAAATAAAATAAGAACTTTTAACAAAAAATGCTTTATGATGCTCAAGAAGAGAGTACTTCTGATGAAAACACTAATAACATTCTGACTTTTTTCGCTTCTGTATACGTTTAAAACATGCATTGATTTGTCACTGTATACACTTCATTATGTATCTTTTTTTAATGTGAATTCTTTGAATGTACACATTTTAAGGCATCTTCTTGCGTAACCATAAAAAGTCTGATTTGGTCTCCTAAATATGTTTTATTATTGTTGTTAAGTTAACCACAGGCCTAGTGCAATGAACACTGCTTTATGAGCTGGACGCACAGCGTTCGTTTGCATTGCAAAACCATTGCTGGGGATCTGATTCAGAAACATGTAGCATTTACAGGTGTCTTGCCAAGAGGATGGATCTTGTTTAGATTAGCATATGCAAAGACCACAGGGCTCTCCGGCATTTAGCGTTTGTTAGAATGCTAAATGCTAATTTATTTCATGGTAATCAATGCATTCTTTGAAATAAATGTTGTAGAGTCTTTGTAAGACCCTTTAGGCCTGTGGCGTTAATGACATGTAAATTATAATTGTGTCTGCTTCATTCCAATTGTGACACAGAACAGTTCATTTGCAAATTTGCCCAGCATTTTTCTAAACGGTTCTGTATTTATCCCTGACCCATAATTTGCTATTCGAAAAACACTGATCAGCTAGACAATAGTTAACAGTCTTGTCCCAACATAATTGTAAGTACATTGTGTATATACTTTTCATGTTGAGATTATAGAAACATTTCTAGTGCAAAATTACACATTTCTTTCAAGGAAGTATGCTTTTTGATAACATTTATGTTCATATTTATTAATGGGCTAGCCTGGGATTGAAGTAAATTAATTTAATGCACGCGAGATGTATAATTTGCGTGATTGCATCATGCATGCAGCTTTGTTGACCTCAATGAGTCTCCATGCATCCATTCAGGACCCGTATGAAAGACATCTTGAGTAAAATAGGTTTCTGATGAGTTTATCTACAGCTCATCTTCGCTTTGTTTGAGAATTGGCCTATAGATTTGTTTATATGTATTAAGGCTAAATAAACATGCTTATGCCTAACCATTGGATTTATCAGGGGTCAGTGAAGAGATTCTTAGTAAATTATAAGATTAAAAATATGGGGGCACAGAAATTAACAGATTCATGACCACATCTAAACATTACACTGTTGATTTTATGTGCACTTTATATGTACCTGTTGATAACAAGTGTGAATATTTGAAACCCTAGGAACTAGAGAAGGCAAACGTGCAGTTGTTTTAACTTCCTTGCAATCATACTATTTATGTTGTTCATGCCATCCTAACACAGACCAAAAAATCGGAGCGTTTATATTTTAGAGCTGAAAGAATACCTTCCAGCTCTGTTTAGCTCAATAGGCAAACTGAAACTCCCATGTAAATGCTATAAAACAGTTAGGAATAATCAATAATTTAACAATTGAAATTAGAGACAAAGGCTACATGAATGTTCACAGATGCTTCAACAATAAAGAAAAAAAAGAGAAGCTCACTTCCATCTTGCTACATAATGTTCAATTCCATGAAGGGAGATGATCTGATGCAGTAGATTCATACATCCACTATCTGGCTCCCATTATGTACTTTAACCATGGCATAATTCTTAGAACTCCTGTGGACTTAACCTGAAATAACCTGAAATGTAAAGGCAATTTGTCTGTTCAAAAATAAACATGCTCAAATAGCCAGAAACATGGACCCAGAGTATGTTTACGATTTACTACTAGAAATAGGTTCAGACAATGCTCGTTGAGGAATGTTGTTTAACATTTGTCTACCACAAGAACACAGACCTATTTATAACAGTGATGACATCACAATGTCTCGCAAATTAGAGAACCCAAAGAGCCTTTGCACTGGCTTTATAATTAGTGGGAGGGATTAGGACTACTTCGTTACGCATGCTGCGCTTCGTTCAGAATGTCCTCTAGTCAGAACTCATACCTTGTAAAGCGCACTAATATCACGTAGATATCACGTAGAGCATTACTGTTCAGTTATTAGTGATGTTGTGTTGAAAATCTGTCAATTCTGCCTCATTCAGATATGACGGTCAAATGCTGTACCATCCGTATTCTCACTTTAAAACAAATCTCACCCATGTGTGTGTTTGTCTGTGAGTGCGTGTGTGTGTGTGTGTGTGTGTGTATCTTACCGCTTTCACAATGCTGTGAAAGCACTGTATCAACGTTGGTTTGATAACTATCAGGTGCTATAGTTTTAAGGAAAAATTTTCAACATCCTTTTTACTTCTACTCTGTTATGAAAATGTTTAATATAAACTACAAAAATATTCAATATACACTTTGAGACCATTTTATTTTATCCAGCATTTGTGGGCAGACAGGGGAGAGGTCTTTGCTGAAGGAGTACTGCGCAGTGCCTATGTGTGCCTGAGGCAGCTGCTTTCACCACTGGACCAACTGAGGCCACACCAGCTTTCAAAAATCTATTCCATCAAAGAGGTATGTGTGGACAACAAAAAATACTTGATATGTAAAAGTCGACAAGCACAGTTGGAAAAGTGTACACCCAGAATATATATACTCTCTGAAGAAAATGACACAGCCATAATAAGTGGAACATCTCTTAGTACCTCACTTTTGCTATGAAGGTGTGATCAAATGTATATAACTAACAACGAGAGCTCACGTGTCAGATTTCCTCACCACATGGCCTCTTCAATCCTTGTCTTTCTCCATTGTTCTGTCTTACCCATCCACCTCTGGTCTGAGTCATCTCCTCTGCCTTGGGTTTATTTTGGTCTCTTATTGACCCACTCCACAGAAAGATGAGACGCTAGCTCCAGCTGTAGCCATCAGCAGGCCACACAGTAAAGACCTCTGCTATTTGGGATCAGAGAGCCACCCCAACTGGAAAAATGAATCTTGTTTGTTTCATGTTTTAATAGAATTCATGCTACTTTCATTCTTATGTCTCTGCTAGCATGTCTAGTAGTCTTCAAACAAACTGAGAATTGGAATTTTACAATCATGTAATATTTTATTTAAGGCATAATGCAAATATAATGACGCACTGATTGGATTTATTTAGGATTATTTATCCTTAAGTTTTTTTTAGTTGTTAAAATCTAAATTAGCTCAGGGATTTATTAATCTGAAAATCTATCTTTCTGAAAGGTTATCCTGATTTGTTTTCAAGCCTGGTGATTCATTGTTTTAATAATTTGTCTGTAAAGACTTCCATCCTAAATCAAAGCCAGGATCTATAGTCTACTGGGTGCCATAAAGCTACTTAATTTGCCCCAAGCCTTAATCCACCATCTTTAATATTTCCTATAGCACATAAACATAATATTTTTACATTGCGATCAAGCACCTCCATCTAACAGGGCAACTATATTACTGTATTATTGCAGGCACCACTATCAACGCCATACTGATATCTCCAAAACCACCCAACAACCAGAAATGTTCTCTTATTATGACAAATTATAATTATTTTTTGATGACATGATGGAGGTTTTCCCTTTTCTGCGCAGAATGGTTGGGATTCTTTTTAAAAACCTTGAAACAAGAGTAATCAGTCATCTTCATAACAGCATTTAGAGGTTTAATGCTTTTAAAGACTTTGGGGGGGGTTTCTGAGCGTTTGTGTGTGTGGTGGTGTGTGTTTGTGCACCTGCAAACACGCAAAATCCATGTGTTCATTATCATGTTAGGGTGACATGATGTGGAAACCTGTTTGGAGTAACAGAGCGATCCTCCATCTATCTCGGTGACTCGACTGGAGGTGGTGGTGTTGCATCAGTCATTAAAGTGTGAGCTGCTGATTAGTGACGGTCCTGTAGTTATAATTACATTAAACATGGGGACAGTGGGAGGAAGACAGTGGGAGGGAAGGACACAGAGGGAGGGAGTCAGAGGGAGTAACAGAGGGAGATGGATCCCGAGGGTGGTCCATGAGGCGCATGCAGTGATTGGTCCGTTCTGCACTGATGCGGGAGACTTTGATCCCAGTCCGGAGGAAAGACTACTGATGAAAAGTTGTCAAGTACAAGTGTCAATTTCAGACAAACCCTACGCAGGCTTTCCGTCCTGAGTGGGATGACTTACAGCGCTAATGGAGATAAAGACATTTTAAGAGAATTAAAAGATTCTTGTAGGGGTTTATGTCCTTCATTCGCTTACCCCATAATCTTTTTCAGGGGAGGGGATTTTCATTATCAGTGTCATGATTTGGGGGTACGGCAGTTTGGTGCAGTGGTTGGGATCCTGGTTTTGGCGGGATTTTTCCATGCTAAGATCTAATCGGCTAGGAAGCACAGTCTCCATGCGAGGTCGGTGTGTTATCCAAGTGTGTGGTCATCTGGCTGTGAAGACTGATGTGTTCAAGGTGTGGAGAGAGATGTGACAGTTGGAGGGATAAGATGCAGAGTCATGTACTTTAATCAGACCTGTCATTGAAAATGTCAATGGTTTGTCTTTTGATTGTGTTCAGAGTAGTTGTACATGTGTTCCACTCTCAGGTCCACATTGAGACAGGCTGCAATAGAACGCGAACATGTCACGCGGATACCACACACTAAGGTTCCTGTATCCTTCCCTCAACAAGTCTCTTTTTGAACCGAGCCTTAGCCGAGCACCGTTATCGGACTCAACTGGCAATCACATTTCATTTAACACAGAGACAGGTGCTTCATCTTCCACACACACAGCCATCTGTGAACCATGGCCACATGCCCGGAGCAGGGAGGAGAGCCCAGGACCGAGAGGAAACCAGCATGAACCGGCTGGCCCCAGCCAGAGGGTGGCTCCCCGTAAGGAACAACAGCCAATCACCGAACCAGGAAGAAAAGACGGCATAATAAGATGAATAGCTGCCGCACAACAGAACACGTTGCTCATAACGCCCGCTTACCTCAGCTAAATATATAGGCTTTTTTATTTTATTTAAGACACTGTGGCAATTAGGCGCTCGCCTCTGCTATCCTTAACCTAAGTCCTAAATCCTAAGCCAATTTAAATAAAGAAGTATTACAAGCCAGAGGAAATTTTAGACTTCATTATCTTTAAGATGGTTTCCTCTACCTCGGGCTACTGGACAAGTCCATTAAGAGGGCAGCAGAGTAGGAAGACATTTTCTGATTCATGCAAAATTGAAACAAAAAAATATTAAATCCGCACTAGGATTGTTGTTTCTCCCATCCTACATTTTAGTAGTTTCACTGACACCCTCATTCAGAATGACTTATGATTATTCATTGTGTAAACCAATTTCCTTTGTTTACAGGGGAATGAGAGAGGGAGTGAAACTGGAAGCCTGGAAAAAACAGGTGGCCTGATATTAGGGGCCAGATTGGAAATGTTGCCAGGACACAGGGGTTAACAGCTCTGCTCTTACGATAAGTGTAATGGAATCTTCAGTAACCACAGAGAGTCAGGACCATTTAACATCCCCTCTGCAGAGAAGGGACACTAAGCCGGGCAATGTCCCCTTCACTACCCTGGGGCACGGGGAGTGGATCTGTAAACCAGAGTGTTTGCCTCTGACTGGCCTTCCATCGCTAAGCATTGTCTGGGTTCCCATCCACAGACCAACCAGGATCGATCCTGCATGGTTTCAGAGGAGTATATACGAATGATACATATTTATATATATATACAGTGGGGAGAACAAGTATTGGATACGATTTTGCAGGTTTTCCTACTTACAAAGCATGTAGAGGTCCGTCATAGGTACACTTAAACTGTGAGAGACGGAATCTAAAACAAAATCCAGAAAATCACATTGTAGGATTTTTAAGTAATTTATTTGAATTTTATTGCATGACATAAGTATTTGATACATCAGAAAAGCAGAACTTAATATTTGGTACAGAAACAATATGGACTTTCAGCTCCCTCCAAAGATGTTTTATTGGGTTCAGGTCTGGAGACTGGCTAGGCCACTCCAGGACCTTGAGATGCTTCTTACGGAGCCACTCCTTTGTTGCCCTGGCTGTGTGTTTCGGGTCGTTGTCATGCTGGAAGACCCAGCCACGACCTATCTTCAATGCTCTTACTGAGGGAAGGAGGTTGTTGGCCAAGATCTCACGATACATGACTCCATCCATCCTCCCCTTAATGCGGTGCAGTTGTCCTGTCCCCTTTGCAAAAAAGCATCCCCAAAGAATGATGTTTCCACCTTCATGCTTCACAGTTGGGATGGTGTCCTTGGGGTTGTACTCATCCTTCTTCTTCCTCCAAACACGGCGAGTGGAGTTTAGACCAAAAAGCTCTATTTTTGTCTCATCAGACCACATGACCTTCTCCCATTCCTCCTCTGGATCATCCAGATGGTCATTGGCAACTTCAGACGGGCCTGGACATGCGCTGGCTTGAGCAGGGGGATTTTAATCCATGATGGCGTAGTGTGTTACTAATGTTTTTTTTTGAGACTGTGGTCCCAGCTCTTTTCAGGTCATTGACCAGATTCTGGGCTGATCCCTCACCTTCCTCATGATCATTGATGCCCCACGAGGTGAGATCTTGCATGGAGCCCCAGACCAAGGGTGATTGACCGTCATCTTGAACTTCTTCCATTTTCTAATAATTGTGCCAACAGTTGTTGCCTTCTCACCAAGCTGCTTGCCTATTGTCCTGTAGCCCATCCCAACCTTGTGCAGGTCTACAATTGTATCCCTGATGTCCTTACACAGCTCTCTGGTCTTGGCCATTGTGGAGAGTTTGGAGTCTGTTTGATTGAGTGTGTGGACAGGTGTTTTTTCTACAGGTAATGAGTTCAAACAGGTGCAGTTAATACAGGTAATGAGTGGAGAACAGGAGGGCTTCCTAAAGAAAACCTAACAGGTCTGTGAGAGCCGAAATTCTTACTGGTTGGTAGGTGATCAAATACTTATGTCATGCAATAAAATGCTAATTAATTACTCAAAAATCATACAATGTGATTTTCTGCATTTTTGTTTTAGATTCCGTCTCTCACCGTTGAAGTGTGCCTAAGATAAAAATTACAGACCTCTACATGCTTTGAAAATAGGAAAACCTGCAAAATCAGCAGTGTATCAAATACTTGTTCTCCCCACTGTATATGGGATATGCATATTCTTTTTCAATTACTTTTTTAATATGTGATTCTCATCATAATATCCTATAATATATTGATAGTATAATTCTGACGTCTTGCTGGGTTCTTCAACTGCGACATGTTTTGACTCAGGTATCCCACAATGTCTGGCTTATATGTGAGCACTAGGATCTCATGAAGTAAATCTGCTCAGAGCTCTGGTCTCTCAGGGATATCATATCCTATTATGTGCATAAGCCATTTGTTTAACCAAGTTAAGAATAGTAGTAAACTTTTCCTTTTACCTTTAGCTCTGCACCTCGGATGTGTGTGAGTTTTCCCTCTGTACTTTACGACCATAATTGGATGTTAAGTATGCAGCAGGGGAAGCAGACTGGTGCCCTGCTATGTCGTAATGGACCATGTACTGTAGCTCCTGGCGTACATTAATAAGGCAGTGTTTCTACGATACACTGGGGAGAATTTGCATGCTTTTAAGCCTTACGCATTCTGCCCTTGAAACTAATGTTCTAAAGTTGTTATCTGCTAACTTATATCTGTGAGCTATATATAGGCCCTTCTTCCCCTTCAGCTTACTGCAAGTACACTGTGTGGAAGAGTGTGTTTCACCTCGTTACACAAAATGTGGAAAACCCTGGAGGGATTCTTTGGGGTTGTTTCTGTGTGTCTGTGTGTGTGTGCATTTGTTTGCAAGTGAGTGTGTATTTGTGAGTGTGTGCCACGAGTGTGGTAGTAGGATATACACGTGTTTCTAATTGTCTTCTCTACAAAGCATTGAGTCCCGTTGGAATAGTAGAATGGCTGATTATCAATGAGCTTTACTTGGGCTGCCTCCCACTTTAGACACTGAGCAAAAAAAGGGTGCTTAATTGTGATGTGCGTATGTAGGTTTGTATTTTGTTGTACGTTTGTTTAAATACGTGCATTTTGCATGTGTCTGTGTGTTTGTATGCAACAGTACCTGCATGTGCGATTAAAAAAATATGTAGTCTGTGAATTGTCCAGTATGTAGAGCATGGCTGGATTGATTCAACATGGTGCTTTACCTTCTATTCTGGCTTGTGGACAAAGGCAGAGGGTCTACTATTCCCACTTTTAGCCGTCTGCCTCAATAAACCCTGACAGCCACAGATAAAGGAGGAGTGGGGTGTTCAGAAAGAAGCCTGATCCTCTCTGTACTTCACAACATTTCTCTTAGATATCAGGGGTTTCTTTTCTTCTCTTACATTTATTTATATCGTTGAAACAGAGATGACATGGCTCACGCTGCATTTTAATGGTCATCACCTCATTGAGAACGTCGTTTGAGTAGAACATTCCATGTTCATGCCTGCTCTCAGGTTTCTCTTTGTCTCAGTAAAGAAAAAATGATCTCAACTGGCAGGAAGCAGGGGGAACAAACAAATAAAACAAACCCCCCAGGAGATTCTCTTTCTTTAGCCTATCTTCCTCCTAAGGAGTTCTCTATAACTCTTTTGGCTGCACAGTTGTCATACATTTGGGTTGTTCTATGGAATGGGAGCCTTTTCATATATTAAAAAGTATGCATACGTTTTGAGTTGTTAAAGCCTGTCTTGCTACACAATACAGTCGATTAAGAAAATCGGATCAACTCATTTATATTGTTATATTGTTTTATTAGCATTAAGGGTTTCTCCTTTCTTTAACCCTGTGACACCGTTAGGAAGAGTACATTGTTAACCCACTTAATCCCACATCTTCTCCAAGTTTAAAAGGCCTAGTTATTTTGTAAGTTTGACCAAGTCCATCCGAACATTAATATTAATGTGATCAGTGAAGAATTATGCAAGACATCATACATTTGAAATTATGGACCATTCCAAGTAAATTATTCACAGCATGCAACAGTTGTCGAGTCTTTTTTATAGCGTGGTGTTAATTAAAAAAATATCTATTTAAAAACAAAATTGCTTTATGATATGCGCATGAGGTTGTTGAGCTCAACACATTGACTATTTTCAATCAATATTAGGAATGCCAAAGTTGATTTCAGTTTTTTTTTTTTACATTCTCACACACCCTGATTACTGCAATCCATTTTTTGCTAAATGTACGCAAACCATTGTACAAAAACAATCACACAGCAGGAACTTCTATTAAAGGCAGGAAAATAACTGCGGTCCAAAAAAAGCAAAAACTACTTTTAGGGCTTATAAAGTATGTATAGGAATTAAATAACTGCTTGACTAATAATTGATGACAGAAATGAATCATAAGACATAAAGGGTGGTTTTAGAAGTAGGGAGATATCTGTTTTTTGTCTGGTTTATGCCAGTTGTGAGGTTTTGAAGACTTTAACCGGGTTTGTTCATCAAGGACTCATGGTAAATCTCATCATTCATATCCTTGCTGTAATCAGGAAATGGCTTTGGGCTAAACACCTAAAACAGTGAAGAATCATTGTTTCTTACAGATTCCTCTGTAAATTATTTTGTTGTATTGCCTTCGCCCACGCTAAGAACTATTGAACATAAACAACTCAAACATGGGGAGGAAAAATCGAACCAAACCCAATAGCTTTAACAACCCTCATAGTCTTTATCTGCCTCTCTCCATCTCAATGTCTTCCTTTTTTTTGTATCTTTCCCCACCATAGTCTTTTTCATTCGGTCTTCCCCTGTATCCTTGTCCCTCTCTCTCCATCTCAATCTCTCTCTCCCTCTCTTTCTCTCTGCCTACCTACAGTTGTTGCCTTGGAAACAATACAAAAGGATTTTTTCACAGGCGGCACAAGTTCGGTCACCCTGGCAACAGCTGGCATTCATCTAAGTCCTGCAACCCTCCAGCACCCCAAATTCAACTGTCAAATGGACCAGCAGTAGACACTCCCACATGACCATCAACCACCGAAAAAGCAGTGGTGTCTCTTTCGGTGAGGTCATAGGTGGAAGAGAGTACAAAAACATCAACAGAGAGACATGGAGTGGGCTGGCTTTGCAAGGGCATGAGTGGAGAAACCAAAGCAGTTGAAAATATCCTAGAACGTTTTTTTATACAGTATTATATCACTTAACCCAAAACGGGAAGAGAACAGGAAGAGATTAAACTAAGTGTCCAGTTTTAACGTTGGTAGCACGAAAACCAACCCTAAAGTGCCTCAGTTGACCTTTCGTTTCTTTTTAAAAGGTGTATAATGTAGCATTTTCCCCCCAGTGGCTTGTGTTCTACGAGTTTTGACTTGATGCAAATATAACCCTCCACCTTCTACTGCCATAAAACCACGGTAAGCTTGACGTAGAATCAGTAGCCAGGCTCAACATGAGTGCATCCTTCAGATTTATGGAGTGTGTTCACCCCGCTGATAGGAGCCCAGCAGTGGGGCATCTGGGTACCCTAAACAGGGCTGGGGAAATAAAGGTTGCTGTCACTATGTAACTTGCAGAGGGCAACACACAGGTGTGAGGGTTTGTGTATGTTTTTGAGTGTGTGTGTGTAAACTCTGTGTGTGCCTATGCATTTTGTGAGTAAGCCGTGCTGTCACAGTTTCACTGGGGACGGCACAGAGGACATGGTGCTGGCTGCCACACAAGGACCTTACAGACACAAGTTCTAGAGTATGACGGGTTTTGTTCAATATGCACTAAAATAAGTTAGGAATCTTACGTTCTAACAGACACTAGTTCTACAGTATGATGGGCTCTGTTCAATATGCACTGAAATAAGTTAAGGGCCTTACGTTTCAACAGACACTAGTTCTACAGTATGACAGGTTCTGTTCAATATGCACTGAAATAAGTTAAGGGCCTTACGTTTTAACAGACACTAGTTTTACAGTATGACGGGTTCTGTTCAATATGCACTGAAATAAGTTAAGGGCCTTACGTCTCAACAGACACTAGGTTTACAGTATGTTCAAAATTAACTGAAATAGGTTAAGAATCTTACGTTCCAACAGTCACTAGTTCTACAGTATGACAGGTTCTGTATTTAATATGCACTGAAATAAGTTAAAGACCTTACGTCTCAACAGACACTAGTTCTACAGTATGACAGGATATGTTCAAAATTTACTGAAATAGGTTACGAATCTTACGTTCTAACAGACACTAGTTCTACAGTATGACAGGTTCTGTTCAATATGCACTGAAATAAGTTAAGGACCTTACATTCCAACAAACACTAGTTCTACAGTATGACGAGTTATGTTCAAAATGAACTGAAATAGGTTAAGGACCTTACGTTTTAATAGACACTAGTTCTACAGTATGACGGGTTCTGTTCAATATGCACTGAAATAAGTTAAGGACCTTAACAGTGGTAGACATGTGACAGACATGTCTTTATTGCAAAAAGGGCTTTTAGAATAAATTATGATTGATAAATAACTTTCAGAGTTATATGCAGGGCATATGATGTTATCCCCTAACTTTGAGCTGCACTCCACATTTAAGTATAAAAAAAACTTGTCTGTTTGCAAAATCCATTAGGCTGTTCAACTATTAAAAAAAGAATATGTTTCTTTGCTAGATAATTGTTTTCACTTTCCAATTTGAAGCTTGGTTATTAGTTTCAGATGTCTAGGCCAACATGAGTGCTGGACATGATGGCATGGACTGGGCTAATGAAAATGATTGGAGTAGCCGATGGGAAATAGTCTAAGATAATAGTCAATTATGGCATGCTATCCATGCTAGTTTGTGTGGGATACCTGAGACATGAAACAGATTGATGTGGAAGGCATGTAACGTGTTGTCACATTACTAATGCACTGTCGAAATGGGTCACGGATACACTTTAGCTACTTTATTTTTAGTAGAATGTTTTTTGTAAAGGTGTGACATCAATATGTCCAAGACAGTTCAATAGAAATGTACCATGACAGGCAATTGTCGGATCAAGTTTATACAAAAGTAGACAAAGGAATCACTGGACAAATGAATAGAGACCTAGCTAGTGTGAGAGAATTTGGGGCCACTGGCTGTAAATGGCTTCTCCTAAAGGATGTCTTGTAAACATGTAACAAAAATTAATTTACTGAATCACATTCAGAACAATTTAAGAAAAAAGCAAGACAATCATTTCATTTATTGACAATCATTTCAGAAAACAGACTACACCCATAGATTTTGTATGTTTTCAGAAATCTGTAATAGACATAGTTGCTTTTAACTCAGTTTATTAACCTCCTCCTGTATCAATCACTTTTAGGTCAGAGTATTGTGTTGTGTAAAAATTGAATCAATGGGATTTTGGAGAAGGGGATGGTCGACCTGTTTAACAGTAAAGAACAAGCACTGCCTGCATCACTCATCACATTTGTGTATTGGCTTAGTTTCTTCTAGGATATTAACCCATTTAAATTATTTACACGCTCTAGACATATTTGCAATAGGACAGACACACAAGATGTTATGTTTTTCCCAGTGATTTAAACGATGATATTTTTCTCCATACATTACAGTCAAAGTAAAAATATGAATGTCTCAGTTCTGTGACGTTTTTCCCAATACATTTCTGTCAATAGTGAAAAATTAGACAGGACAAACCTTTTCCTAATTCATCAGATTGGGTGAAGAGGGGTGTCAACTAATACATCTGCAGGCGATGCAAAAAGACCCATCAATTGACACATATCAATACATGGTTTTAAATGAGAAAAGATGATTGTTGTAAGTCTAACACTGATGTTACTTTGCATATATAGTAACAACTCAACCAAAATGACAACCAACTAAAAGACACACAGACATATATTGCTCAAAACAATTAAGGGAACACCTAAATCACACAGCTGGTCTTTATGAACAAAACATATTAAAGATCAAAATCTTTACTATACTTTTTGTAACTTGTTAAAAACAAAATGAGGTAACAACGGTCAGTGGAAACCAACATCTGCAACCGATTGAAGCCTGGTTTCAAACTCACACCAAAGATCACAGTAAACAATTGAAGCCTGGTTTAAAACTCATAGTAAACAATTGAAATCACAGCCAGTTCCAACTTGCAAGGATTTCATCACAGCAACTCATAATGTGACTCTGTAGTGTGTGTGGCTCCCATGTCCCAAAGGTTATGCAAAACTAGAGAAGATACAGTCAGGAAGGATAAGGAGAAAGCAATGTGTCTGTGGCCACCACCTGCAAACCATTACCTTTTTGGGGTTGTCTTGCTGTTGCCTCTCCAGTGTACCTGTTATCACTTTCATTTGCTCCAAAACAAATGTAATTGATTTACAATGCTTCCTAACAGGGCAAACTGATCTCCCTACAGTTTCATTGAATTGTTATTATAATGTGATGTATTGAGCAGTGTATATTCCTTTTAACCCTATTCAATAAGTAAATTACTTACACAGACCAGTCGACAGACTGACCAACATTTACAATAAATTAATATTTACTTGGCTTTCTTTAAAAATCTTGCCATACCACTGTGTCCATTTGGTCAGAAAATCCTTTGTAGTCTCCAGAATGGTGAAGTGGTGTAAATCAGTATGGTCGCAATGCAATCGAGCCAAAGCCGGAGGTCCCGTGGTGTCAGTGCAGATTGGCCAAGCACTGCCTAGAGTGACGGGTTGACATAGCCTGGCAGGGATCTTCTTGGCCCATCATTCTCCTACAACTCCCATTGGCCAAGGAAGGTAAGGAGGCTAAATCCCTTCAGTCATACTTCCTGGTTGAGCAAACAGAGTGAAATGAAACAACACAGGGTAACACTCTCTAATAAGGTGCTTTAATTACTAAGTATGTAACATAGTGATAACTGCAGCTACATGTGTAAAGGTTTTTAATGAGTAATAATTTATTACGCACTTGTAGATGTGTGTTTGTCTGTGTAAAAGTGTGTCTGTGTAGATGTGTGTCTGTGTGTAGATGTGTGTCCGTCTTTCTAGGTGTGTGTCCGTCTTTCTAGGTGTGTGTCTGTCTGAGTAGGTGTGTGTCTGTCTATGTAGGTGTGTGTCTGTCTGTAGGTGTGTGTCTGTCTGTGTAGGTGTGTGTCTGTCCGTGTATGTGTGTTTGTCTATGTAGGTGCATGTCTGTCTGTGTTGGTGTGTGTCTGTCTATGTAGGTGTGTGTCTGTCTGTGTAGATGTGTGTCTGTCTGTGTAGATGTGTGCTCGTCTATGTAGGTGCATGTCTGTCTGATTGTATCTGTTCGTCTAAGAGGCTAATCTATTTACATTTTGAACAGGGCTAAATTGTCTTTCCATCCATCGTCTGTCAGTTCATTCTACCATCTTACCTTTGATGTTCCGTCTGTCTGTCCAGCTGTTTAGGAGTGTCCCTCTGTTGGTTTGTCTGTGTGCGCCCGCCCGTGTGCGCCATTTCTGTCGTCCCGACAATGTGGCTGCGTGTCGTATTTGTGCAATGTATTGATATAAAGGTAAACATTAGTAAAAAACTGCAGTACTGTCACATTCATCTTCTTTCACTGACTGCAATGTGGTGAGCAAAACTTCCGCAATGTGGCATTCATCTTTTGCTATCAACTGCATTATATTGAGAAAAACATTAGACCTTTGACATGAATCTTTTCTCATTGACTCAATGTAAACCCCAAACTGTAACCACACAGCTATGGCTCCTACTACAATAGAGTGGTAAGGGAGGAAACAAATATTCCCTGTTGTGTAGCTGATTCAAATTGAATCAGATATGGTTTTAGCTGGAATTTACATAACCATGTTTTTCATGTTGGCTCTGATTTGGAACATAGGTGTCGGGGCTTGGCTGACCCAGTTTAATCCTTGTAATAGAATAGTCAGGACCATTGGAATGTTTGATAGGGAATTTGTCAGAGTGCACCTGGAAACCCCCTTGCCCTCTCTGCCCATCAGAGGAGAGGGCCTTTCAACTTGCCCTCTCTGCCCATCAGAGGGC
>JACXGK010001834.1:16949-62776 GCA_016801125.1 Novumbra hubbsi
TTGCCCTCTCTGCCCATCAGAGGGCCTTTCACCTTGCCCTCTCTGCCCATCAGAGGGCCTTTCACCTTGCCCTCTCTGCCCATCAGAGGGCCTTTCACCTGGCCTTATCTCAGGAAATAAGCCACTAAGGGATAGGATAAGATGACTCTAGGTTGACTCCTGGTAACCCAGACAGTTCCTACTTACTCCTCACTGTTTACAGGGCTACAAACAAAGACAATAATGACCTGGTGGGGGGTGGGGGTATACAACACAGGAAACCTTAATGCTGGAGTTAGAAAGTGTCACAAAATTCAAGCGTGACAGGGAACATAAATTGTAGAATTTTGTGTTATTTTGTCTCATTGTTGTGTTATTTCACCTTTGTTTTTCGGACTGAGTGGGAAACCTAGGATTGCTGCTACCGCTGCTCTTTTATAGCCAATAGTGCTGGCAGCATGATGTAATTAGTGCTTTGGAACTCTGTCTGTCTGTCTCTCGCCTTCAAAGGAGAGAACATTGTCTGATTTCACATGAATTACTCACTTCATGTGAAGGTAAAAGGAATGTTTCTGATAAAACAGTGTGTTTCATAGCAGCTGGCAGCGATCAGCAGTGTTTATTCCAAGGACATGATGACTGACTGGCACGGACTCTGCTAGCTTGAAGAGAAACGTGGAGAGACACTGGACAACCTCTTGGGGAAACAATTGAACAGAGACGGGAAGATAAACAGGACATGAGACCGGCAGAATGCAGCATTTACAGAAGTTGTGTACTCCTTGTTTTATTGCCACGTAAGAAAATTGAATATAGAACAGTGATAATAAGTCAAATAAAATCTCAGTCAATCCATAAAGTAAACAAGACAAATTCATAGCGACACTATGGCAGTATATTTCTGGACAATACTTTGTTATATCTTTTTATAATTAGTACCCCAAAATACAGCTATTTCATAACTGAAGGTCACAAATCCTAGGTCAGGATTAGCAACAGTGGGTTAACACTGTTATTTATATAGCTACTGTGCAAACAAGAGTATGGGAGAGGGTCTACAATAAAATATGGTTGATTAATAATCGTTCATAATATGTAGTCTTCAGTCAAATGTAGATATACAGTACACATATGTATATAAATACCACAGAATGAGCCGGACATAGCAAAAATAGCTTATGGATTTTGGAATTAATGCGCTATTAGTATTCAGATGATCATCAATGCAACAAAGTATTAAAGGATGTGGTTTCTAACAGATTATGTTTACATACTGTAGTTTAGAAACTGTATTGATTATTTCATGATAACTGTGCCTATTGTTGCAACCTCTAGAAATGTAACATACACAATATCATTCCATTGATTCTGGCGATCAGATAATAGCCTAATGTAGGAGAAACCTAGATATACTCATCATCATCATCTGCATGAGTTACAATACTAACTTGGGCCATTTTTGATGGGCAAAATCAACTTGGTGATATAGCAGACAAAAAAGATGTGATTAAACATTCCACAGTTTGAATGACCTTGTGGAAGTGTAATGGACTGGAAGGTAGCCAACTTCTCTTCATCAGGGGAACCAAACAAACTGTGTCATGAAATGCCAGACCTGCAGCCCATTCACATCAAATGTAATCTCATGTAACTTCAGAAATACTCAAACAATGACCTTAAAAAATACAATTAGGTTTCTTTGTCATACAGAATGGATTAATAATAATCACAAACATCCCAGCCCGGACAATTTTTTTACACATATGAAACTGTCTAGCTTTGACCTGTGATTTGCTTATCTGGTTGGTTAAGAACTGTGCTGAACAAGAGCAGTACATCATTTGATATATTTGCAAGTTCTGTTCGGAATACAAGCCTTTGTTATATTTTAGGCTGGGTTGATGTAACCTGGTATCCTTTCTACAATGAAATTAAACAAAGGCCATACCAACCAATATCTTTTTTAATGTAAATTTGTTATGATAATCTCACTGGGTGACGCAATCCATATTGTTCAACACTGAAGGATCCATTTGTGTTGATGCATGTTGCTGTCCTAACATAGACTGTAATGAAACATGGCACTGGGATCGATGGAACTAAATACTATGATAATAAGGGCTTCAGAGTACATCAGAACGTAGGTAATCACATAATCTTTGATTAATTAACAGACATTTGGACATGCTCTTCAGGAATATATGATTCCCTACAAACCAGTTTGTTGAAATCCTGAATGACTGGCTGAAAGATTTTAGATGCATGAGATGTTGGTAACCTGTTTATAATAGCAATAAGACTTCTCTTAGGAGTTGTGGAATATGACCAATATACCACAGTTCAGGCCTATATCCATTAAACAGCACTCATCTGTAGTTTATTGGCTATATTCATGGTTGCACCTACTTCACTCAGATGGGACTGATGCAGCAGCCGGAATTTGAATGGGGGCTAACTACTTTTAAAAAAGAAGGGATAATCACCATTTGTCCAAATTACACTACACAGGGGCTTGGAACACTGATAATGTCAGATAATAATCAGTAGAAATCAACGCTGCCATAATCATATCAAATGTACTTTGTCAGATGGCAATGTTGTCAAGGATAGCTTGTGATGTTAGCTAGCTAATTTGGTGGACTCCCGTTACCTTAACTAGCTAGTTAATATCATACTGCGTCGAATATCTATATGGTGACATACAAATGATGACAAAGGCTCTAGCTACATGTTATTTACCTTCTTTAGTGGTGGTATCATGTTTTCCAAAACTTAGACCAAGGGCAATGATTCAAAACAGTATTGTGACAAAACATGCTAAATGGCTAAATGGGATATGAACCCCAAAAAAAGTTGTTAGTATTGTAATTGTGCTGGCAACTAATAGCAATAGGGCCCTTTGGGGGTTTTGTTTATGTCCAATGTATCACAACTAAGTGCTGTATTTAAGCACTTGTGTTGTGCTTAAGAACTTAGCGCTTAGCCATAGAAAAGTACATTAGGCATAAGTTTCCCCTTACCCCAATTATAATATGAATGCCTTATTGCATAATTATGTACTTGACGATACAATTCTTATACTCTTAATGATACTGATCACTGTGTTTGTGTGTATCTGTTTTTGTGTCTGTCTGTATTGGTGAGTATCAGTGTTTGTGTGTATCAGTGTTCGTGTGTATGTGTGTTTCTGGATATCTGTGTTTGTGTCTGTGAGCGCATGCTTGTAGATTGTTTACGGTAAAACAGGCTGAAGATACTTTTCTCCCATCTATCTGGATTTATATAATAGAAATCAATAAAAATAGTACTGTCCAGGATTTGAATCTGTGTACTGAATGCCTTCAAAATGTCTCTTGTCACAGCAGGCAGGTGAGTAAGAGAGACTGATTTTCTAATTGGCTAACGTTCACCTTCTTCCAGCCAAGATGAACTTTGATTCCAGGCAGTCACCCGAGAGGAACAGGCTCTTCCTCCCACTTTATTTTTCTCTTCCTCCCTCTCCTTTTCTTTCTCCCCCTGTCCCTTTCTCTCTCCTCCCTGTCCTTCCCTCTTTGAACAAACACTGATTAATTTCAGTTACTTCCTCTAAGATGATAGGAGCCAAATTGTGTGTAATTACCAAACATATGCACAGCACTCAGCTTCCTAATTTCAAGGTAGCAGAAGAAAAACAAAAGTCCAACCACCCAGTTCAATTTGACAGAGAGAGAGGTCAAACATATTCTGGCTGTATTGTATGGACTTCAAACATTGTTTCGACATTCCAATTAGCTTGCCTGGCTACCCATAAACACATTGGTTCAGTCAAACTATTCCCAACAAACATCCCTTCTACACATTAAGTCCGGATCTGAGTACTTCTGTAGATTGTAAAACATATTGCGAACATTGGTCCCAGAAACAATGTTAAACTATGTTAAACTTTTGTTTAGAAAACAAGTCATTGGCTTTCATATTCTGATTGTTTAATAGTCAATTAAACTTTTTGTGTCCCTCTGTAATGACTATTTAAGTATAGTTAAATCATACATTATTTATATACTTCAGCATAAAGAAGTACGTCCATGAGAATATATTTAACATAGTTTTAATTGGAAGAATGTCTTCTTTTATGTTATTTAATTTAAACCTTAATGAGTTTTTATTTTGATTTATGTGTATAAGATACAAATGCAATTATAAAAATAGGACTCGTTTGGTAAGCACATTTTTAGCATGTTAGATAAAGAGCAAAGCAAATATAATTTTAATGCCCCTTGTATGTATATTTGTCATGTATTAAAAGCATACATACTTTTATTACAATAATTTATGTTTAGTTCAGATCTTTGTAACTGCTAACTGCTAATCAAAATACCCATTAGTGTAAAAGGAAAGTAATCAGAAGTGGGTTTCCTGCATAAAAATACTCATTATTGTTACTAAAATTAATACAAAATTAATAAAAATTTAAGTTTAATTGCTCATTAACAAACAGCGTAAAAAATATAGCTTAAACTTATAAACAACACCATTATATGACGTTGCCGTACACTTTTAATTATTGTTATTTGGTCTAATGATTGTGAATATCTAGCACATTAAAATAATGAAAAAAGGTCAATTAAACAATTGCAGCATTTTTAGAAGTGTACTAAAGTGCGATGATAATACATTTATGTTAATGTAACTTATATCGGGTACTTGATGAATATCATTTGAATTTATAGTATATTTAAGTCTATTTGTGTATTTTAGTAATTAATTAAAGTAAAAACCTTTACTTCAACATAACAACAAATGACTGGCAGTCTGTAGCAAAGAATAGAGCAGTGGAAGAATTACATTTAGTTCTAATGTAAATAAATTTGACTCTTACTTTAGACACCAATTATGGTTTTATTATGTTATCAGATTTCCAAGAAATTGCATTTATTATACTCAAAAAAGTGTCGAGCACTGCTACTACTTATAACAGATTTTCCTTTGTGGCTTCCCCAATTAGTTTACATTGAAGCAATATAGACATCCTAGTTGAGAAATCCCTGTTACATTATGTTGTTTTTGATGAGTAACAACATCCTAAATCATATTCTGCCAGGAAGTTGATGCCAAACTTAAACTGTATGCTTTGCTCCTCTGATTGAATCGGCTCCTTCGATCAATTTTCCTCTGAGAGGAAAGAGGAGAGCGGGTGAACCATTTCACTAATTAGGACACTTGTACTTTTCAGTTGTGATTTTGCTCCTTTTAGCCAAGTGTTAAACTTCGATTTTTGGCAGCAGGTCAATTAGAAACTAACCTGGCTAGGCAGGAGCTGGCTGGCTTGGTGAACATTTCAGACACCTGGCCTTAGAGGGGACAAAATGGCCAGATGGGGAATTAGGCTCCATTTAAATTTCTAGACTACCAAATTTATGGTGAATTTACACAGACAGCCCAATCCTGATCTTTTCAACTAGCTTTTTTTTTATCGATCACAACCAATATAATAAATGTTTGCCAGTGAATACCAGCCATAGAATAAATACATGCATTGGCAGGGCCATGTGTAAAGGAAGTCTCAGTCCCGATTCGGCTCACCCCAAAGCACCATTCCTGAATGCTGAAATTCTTTAATTCTCTCAAAGTAAAAACGTATTAAGGTTTGAATTGTGAGGCCAATAAGGAACCTCTGGGGTGTGTAATCTATGAGCAACTTACCACGGCTATGAGCTATATCCAGGCTTTCCAATTTGTGCCCTAAAAACCACACGCCATTGCACATCGACCATATATACCACACACCCTTGTGCCTTATTCCTTACTACAAAATAATATAGTTGGTACTGTGCATGATCATTCGAACTGTAGATTGATGTAGGGTATTCTGAAGTACACAGCAGTTTATTACAGAACACATAAGAATTCTGTTATACATACTATAGTGTCCAACGGCAAACTAAACTAAGTTGTTTGAGGGTGAGAGGGCAATCACTGACACAGTGGCCCTCCAGTGTCTCCTGCCCCCTGGGACTCTGGGTGTATGACTGCTACTTCAGAGCAACAGAGTGAGGCCCGCTGACTGACTGTGCTCTGGAGGCCTTCAGTCTGCAGCTGGGAAGAACACAGTGCCGAGGGGGACTCCTGTTATTAGATGACGGTGAACGCCAAACTACTCAGACCACCAAGTTCACCTGCCTGTTTTGCCTGCCTGCCTCCCTGTCTGTCTGCTTCATCTGCCCTCTTGCATCCCTGCCTGCTTTCCTACCCGCCTTCCCACCTGCCTCCCACCTGTTGCCTGCCGGGCCACTGCACTGAGAGCTGAGCGGACCTTTAGGTTGACATAGCCTATTTTCACATTGCTGAATTATGTCAATTGAATCCAATAATGCTTAACCCTGGAAATGCATGTACTCATCTTTCAACCTGGCTTTGACAGTACAACCATCAGATAATAAACATCGATTCCAGTCGATCCCATCAGTGTAACCATCAGATAAGCAAGAATAGAACAAGAGAAAAAGAATAAACACGTTTTGACAATCGGCTCATGGATACAGTATGCTTCTATAGGCTCATATTTGACTATACATTCACTTTGTATAGATTTAGCTATTTAATTAGCTTGAAGAGGTTTCATCTTCTACTTTCAGACCTTTTCATATCTGGATGCCTTGGCAACTGTATTTTCCACAAACGCCAGAGTGAAAAGGTAGCCAAAGTTCAAGAGGACACACTCATACAAAAAGTACAAACAGAAATCCGTTTTTTTGGCACATTGTATAAATCACAATATTCTGTAGCAATAATACACATTAGGGATTATGCGCGTGTTGCAGGTGGAATATCTCTCAGTAGGGTTCTACAGTTCTCATCAGGGCATGGCCATGCACCGTAGAACAGAAACTCATCTTGCTCTCTTTACATTTCCTTTACCGGAAGGCTGCCTTTTCTCAAAGGGATAGAGAAAATGAAAGCAAGAGAAAAGAAGAAATATAAAAAAGACGGCATATCGCTACAAATGGCCATGGTCTGTAGTCACAACTTTAAATATTGTATCACAGATTATGTGTGAACAGCATTGGGACCGATGAGTCTTGTAGGAGTACAGTACTCTCCTCCAGTTGATGCTTGAGCCTCCTTGTCTCTGGGCCTCTCTGATCAAGTACCGTACTGGAAATATACAGGATGACCTTCATTCTCTTTGTTGATGACCAAGAGACTTTTCACGACTACAAGCACAGAACAAAGCATTTAATTGTAAAAGCCATAGCCCATAACCCATAGCCCATAACCCATAGCCCTAAAACTGTGACTGATTCAATGGCTTTGTAGGAGATGTATTTCTCTCTCTCCTGTGTTTATGCTTTCCTTGTTCAGAGTGCCAGTCGTTGTGGTGTCAGGCTCATATTGCTTGTCAGATTTGGTAATGCAAACCGCGGCATTTCGTGTGCATCTCATATTTCCATTTTGCTGTTGCTTAATTCACATTTCACTGTTGTGTCCAATTACATTATCACACACAGGAGATTTTGTAACACACAACGAATTTGATATGTCTATTTGCTGTTGCCATGGTTACATACTACCAACCCCCCCCCCCCCAGCCCCGCCCCCGCATCTTCTGACCTTAAGTCTGTGTAGGGTTAACTGACAGTCACGTGCATTGATCCTCTCACGTTGGACATTACAGGGTGCACTGTCCTGGCCCCGGTCTCGGAGAGACACCACCATGGCCCAACCCCCCTCCCACCACCACCACTCTTCCTCTCAGCCTGTGTTAGGTGACTGTGCTTTGGGCGTCCATCTTCCCGCTCTCTCTCACACAGTCACCTCCGTCTTACTGTTGGTCACAAAGTAGGGCTGGGTGGGCAGGAAGTGCTGACTGTGGTTGTGGGAGCGGGACTGGCCGTGCAACTCGCTGAACTCATCCGCTGTGCCCGGGGGCCTCTTGGTGCTGTAGCCCTTCCTCCTGCCAACCGTCTCAGTCCTGTCCCAGCCCTTCAGCCCAGGCCCGCCCACCATTCCCCTCGGGGCTGCGATGGTGTTGGAGCTGTAAACCAGCGGGTGGTGTTGCTGCGGATTATGTTGGCCGTGTTGTTGGTAGTGAGGCCCGGGAACCGTCCCGGTGTGGTGGTGAGGTCCCGGGAACGTCCCTGTCCTAGACATGCCGGCCATGGCTCCCGGACCTTTATTAACGAACCTGTCGCCGCTTCTCTGGGGCTTCGGACCCATCTGCTTGGGCGCGGGCGGCATGGTGGAACCCTGGTGGTTGCTGGAGAGGATGGGCAAGCTGCTGGGCATCTCTGTGATGTAGGTGGCCACAGGCTCAGGTCCAAGGGAGCCCAAGGGGATGATGGGGCTCAGGGGATTGTGCGACATGGGCTTGTGGTGGGACATGGACTTGTTGTGTGACATGGACTTGTTTAGGGACATGGGGTTATTGTGGGACATGTTCATTGGATTATGGGTCATGCCAGGGTTAGTCATTAGATTATGGGTCATGCCGGGGTTAGTCATTAGATTATGGGTCATGCTGGGGTTAGTCATTATATTATGGCTCATGGTGGGGTTTGTCATCATATTGTGGGTCATGGTGGGATTAGTCATTAGATTATGGGTCATGGTGGGGTTAGTCATTAGATTATGGCTCATGGTGGAGTTAGTCATCATATTATGGGTCATGCTGGGGTTGTTCATTGGGTTGTGGGTCATGTTGGGGTTGGTCATTAAAGTATGGGTCATGGTGGGATTGGTCATCAGATTATGGGTCATGTTGGGGTTGTTCATTGGATTATGGGTCATGGTGGGGTTGGTCAATGGATTATGGGTCATGGTGGCATTAGTCATTAGATTATGGGTCATTGAAGGGTTGTTCAATGGTTTGTGTGTTTTAGGATTGTTGCCCATAGGGTTCATATGTCGCATGGGGTTCATGTGCTGGAGGGGGAGACCACCTTTGGAGGGCAGTTCTACCATCAGGCGGCGCTTGTTGTAGAAGTCTCCATTGGCCTTGGCCGCTGCAGGGGGATAGTAGTAGACACACGTTAGGGAAAGAGTTGTTGTGGTTCATGAGACAGATGGGAAACTCACGTATAACAGCAATTGTGGTATCCGTTTTTATTTCACAGATTTCTTTAAAGAACAACAGTTTGTGGTTTTTTTTCTGCTGGTTATTACTCATGGTTCAGAGAATGAGGAATCTACACCCTTTAGCCGTGTGTTCTATTCAGGCAACAGCTACATTCATGACATTCACGCTTTTGTCCTCTGCACTTATAATCAAAATTCATCATGATTCAAATATTAACCAAATGCTGAATCTGAAAGAAAACATGTTTCATACCCTGTTGGAGGAGAGAATATATTTCAGTGGACCTTTCCAAAGACGTGGATTTACCCACGCAGCCTCCAACCATTAATGTATCACAGGCAGCCTTAATTCAAACCAGTGTATTTTCTGCAATAGCATACAGACTCTACACAGGTACATGCATGGGGATAATTTAAATTGGACTCTGCTGATCAGGGAAACAGTGAGTGATGAATCATAAATGGATAGGAAAATGATTCTTGACAATTGAGGGGTGTCTACAGTACACTTCAGCTGCACTGTGATACCACAAGCACCGTGTCAATGTGATATTCGAACTGCTACATCAGAAACAAATTACCAAACCATTATTTCATTTCACCAGATAAAAAGAGTGATTTTTTAGCTTTAACACGGTGCAGCGAGCACAGCAACTTTCATTCATTTCAAGGGAAGCGAAGCCTCACCGCCTGACGCCGGTGGCTGTAGCGTAGAAGGGGCCGTGAGCTGTAGCCTACTCTGCTTCCGTTTCCCCCCGTCTCCCAAGACGTGCCCTCCAGCTATACATCGCTACACCCGCTTTCCTCGCTCCTTGCGCAGTCCCGTTACATTCCCCTCATTCATTTCTCTTCCGTTCATGTCGGCAATATGTAGTCTCTCTTATCACGGAGAGATGTGTCCTTTTACAAGGTGATTCACGGTCCCAGGATCCGTCATTACTCCTTAGCCTTAGCTTATGAGCATCCTCGTGTGACTTTCTCAGGTTATAGTTGATGGCCCTTCTGTTGCGTTTCACATCCTTGAAGATAAAGTTAGCACTATGGGGAGTTTGCTTTGACGCTGCAACTATAAATCTAGTTTATCGCTCTGTTCTCCTTCCATCGTGGGAAAATGAGCCGTGCAAGCATGGCGAGTCTCCGTGAACGTGGGCGATGAGCGTGTCTGTGTGTCTCCCTGCCAGCAGACTGCCTCAGGAATCAAACTCAGTCAGGCGACAGGTAAATGAATCTAGCGGCAGTCAGCTCAAAGGCACACATTCAGGGAAATGTGATGAGAAACAGAGTGACTTCAGAGTTGATCGAAAAGAGACACAGCCGGACAAAACATTTCAGTGTTGGAAGCTTGGAATCAGCAATGGACTGTAGGGAATACGGCCATTGTTGCACATCATTTTGTTTGATTATTTGGTACATTCCCTTAAAAAAGACTGCATTCATTAAAGATAACACTTTTCTTTTGCAGTGTAACTTGAGATACACTGTAGTTTTCTACCATTATTGTATCTCTGTAACTGTAACTGTAACTCTCAGACGTAATAGTGCCATAACCACTCATGTGATGTTAATCAGCTTCATTCAGATTGAGTACCAAAGGAGTCCAAATTATATAAATCAATATCTATTTTTTTTAAATACTGAAATCAATAGATTATTTTAAGTGGCCAATTATTATCAAATGTTTTTATGAACATTTACACTTTTCTTAATAATGGTATGATATTAAAAATACATTGTATTTACCAAAATATCTTTTTAATGACAAGATGTATTTAATAATTTCATGCCCCTTTCGTAATTTCAAGACTATTACGCATAATAATGTGCACTATAATGGCCTATTTCATAATTCAATAGCCCATTTCATAATGTCTTGGTCTATTTCATAATACCATGGCATATTTCATAATTTCACGGTATATTTCATGAAATCATGTAGCTTACCATGATCACAAGGGATATGTCAGACAACGCAGGTTGTTTTTAGCCACTGATTAGGCTAATCTAGTCACACTTGTTTCACCTATAGTTCCTCTCTTGTGGACATGCAAACTGTACTCGGAACAGTCATGGTTGTGCTTGAGGACAGCAATTTACACATCCTAGTGAATGACAATAGATACCCTGGAACAAATGGAAATGCAGGTGGTCACTGCCAGGGGCGCTGTCAGCCCTGGTTCTTTTTGGAATTGCCCCGGGCCTTTTGATCCAATTACGAACACTTAGGATGAGGATATCTGGGTTGTTCTGCAGCTGGAGTGGGGTTAAGGAACGAGCAAAACAAGAGCTGTCTTTTTCAAAGCATGTGCATTGTTTCAAAGGCACTAAAATTATTTTTTCCTAAACAGATTGGTCCAGAAAGTGCGCTGCGCTTTTTTTTTTAAACGTAACACTTTTGAGCAGTGGGCCCATGATACATCTACAAGCCCCAAATTTACTCTAGATGCTTTAAGACTTCTACTCACGTGCCTTCTGAAATAGGCCGGCCTAGTTTTACTTTCTTGCATGTAACTTTTCGCATCTAAGGATTAGATTATATCTAGCTACTTCTGTTGCAGTCAAAGCTACATTTACAATTCAGATTTTTTTGTATCAAACAAGCTCTAATTCCGCATTTTTTAAATACCAAATCTGCAAAAGAGAATCTGCTGACATTCAAGACATTTTGGAATTGCATCAACAGCGGTCTAATTAAACAATTGCCAAGTGAGAGCTGTGAATCTTTTCTTGATGATCTAATTCCTATTTACCAGGACAGACTACTGGTGAAGTACATTTACATATATTGAAACATTAACAATAATAACACTCTGGCTGGTAGGGACATTATGTATTTTCGCAGGCAAAACGTTTCAGGTGTATTATCCACAGAGTAACCATGGTAACAGTATGACGTTTAGCCAATCAATATCCCTAGAGAATGATGATGAAGGAAATTCCAAATGAAGGATATTACCCTTATTATCCATTTCCTCCAGCCTAAAACAGGATACAAAAACCAATAAATTAATTTTAAATATAACATTTTATTCAACATTTTGACTTGTAGAGACACTTCTATACTTTTCGACTGATTATCCATTGAGTAACCATGGTAACAATCTATTGTTTAGCCAGCCTATATCCCTGGTGTAATGTCAATGAATATACACTGTATGCAGTTATAAATGCTCTGAGTGTTTTAGGGATATCAAGTTATTATTCTCCATACATTTCAGGTCAATAATATTGTGTGCCTTCGGTTCTTCACCTGTGATTGGTCAGGATTAAGTTCTCACCAGCAGCAAAGCAAATTTCTGAGCAAACCACACTGGGCTCCAGAGTGCAGATGAAGTATTTAAACCAAATGAAAGGAAGTAATCTAAAGTGTAAAGCACGTTAGGGTTCTAAAAAACGCTTCAGACCATTTTTGTGTAAACTCACCCAAAAGAAACTCCAATTAGGCGGTTGTATTACTATCTGAAGAATGTAATATCAGAGATAGCTTTCCTGCCATTCTCTGTGTCATGGGGTAGTGGAGTACCTGCAATGCTATATAATTGCCCATTTGCAACAGTGAAACATAGAGAGAGCCACACTATCTAGGCCTAGAGGGTTAAGTCAAGGTACTTTGTCCCTTTTATTAGTTTGTTTCTCCATGTCTGGTTTGAAAATCCAATAGTGTGACCTTATATAAAGATGCGTTAGGGGACAGTGCAGATAGATATTGATTGGCAGAATAGTTGCTTATCAGCTCTCAGCCTAAGGATTCTGTACCTTCCACTGGGATTGTGGCAGAAAGGCAATTAAGTAAAAAGGGGGAAACATGGTGCTTTAAAACCAGAGTTTCTCTCCTTACTCTAGGCCACTTGTGATGAGTGTAATGGTGCAGAAGGTGGTTTAAACCAGGGTTTCTCTCCTTACTCTAGGCCACTTGTGATAAGTGGAATGGGGCAGAACAAGGTGGTTTAATACCAGGGTTTCTCTCCTTACTCTAGGCCACTTGTGATGAGTGGAATGGGGCAGAACAAGGTGGTTTAATACCAGGGTTTCTCTCCTTACTCTAGGCCACTTGTGATGAGTGGAATGGGGCAGAAGGTGGAGGAGTGAAGAAATGCTTATTTTTTTACGTTTTATTATTTAAAGTTTGGATAAATGCAAAAACGGTTTAAATGAGATTCGCTCCTCTGTCTCTGTCAGTCTGTCTCTTACCACTGCTACATGTTTGTCTCTGGTGCTCACTCAGTCTATCCGTCTGTCACTCTCCTCCCTTCCTCTTCTTTGTCTCTGGTTCTCACTCTAAATAGCTGCCATCTTTGTTGTGCATTTCCTTTGCTTATCATCAGTTCATGACACCACCAGATGGCCTCTTGGGCCTGGGTCTTGATTGCTCTCTAAAGCAGATTCAAATTATCACCATCTCATTGACGAGTCCTTCTAGAATCTGTCAGAAGCTTTTATTTAGGACGCAGTCAACGCTCGGAATCGAGGGGTGGGAGATCTTCATTATGGAAATGAAATCAGATATGACTTGTAGGGAGCAGGGAGGTGAAGATGAGAACGCCTTGGCGATGGAGAACGGGGAGGAAGAGGAGGAGTAGGAGGGCAGAGGCTTAATATAGGTGCCTTTCCCTGAAACATTTGCCTGTATTGTTGGACCTACTCCAGTATGCAGATACCATCATGAATATATCCAGATGAATAGATTTGACTTACTGTATTAGTCAACACCAGGAAATCTGTCACTATTTCCTATTCTTTATTGTCTCCGATTGTTATATAAACTGTGTGGCAAAAACACAAAACAGAAAAACCCTTAAAGCCGGAGCATAATGGAGTGCTTCTGTAAACAATCACAGCAATCTGTTCACAAGCTGAAGATGAGTCAGGCACTGAATGGCAATGGGATGGATTGGGAATTACATTTACAATTAAGAGCTTTACTCCTACATTTAACATCTCAATAAGAGATTCAGGTATTTAGCATTCCTGTGCTGTTGGGTTTTCAGCGGCAGTGACTATAATTATAGTACTAAACATATATCTCATTTTCTTGCTTTCTTTATCGTACCGAAGACGAACAAGAAGCACAGTTTTATTAAAGAAACGAGGGGTTTTCTTTTCTACAGTAAAGGAAATGTTCAAAATAAATGTTCCAGCAAACGTGGACAGTTTCATAAAAATTATACCTACAAAACAAACAAAATATATATATATGCATAATCATATGAATTCTAGAAAAACTGTAGTTGACAATGCTTAGTAATTGGGCGGTTTTGGCTCAAACAAAGGTCCTTTTTTCAGCACTACTTAGGCTACTTAGTGTCAGCAGGTGGTCTAGCAGTAAAGACTGATTGGCCAGAAACTTCCAGGTGAAACACATTTGTCTTTCAGACAATGAGCCAGACAGGTAACCCTAGTTACCCCAGGTTGCCAGTAATAATGGATGATCCTCTGGTTGTAACCCAGACTCTCTGGTTCTCCTGTTTGTAACCCAGACTCTCTGGTTCTCCTGTTTGTAACCCAGACTCTCTGGTTCTCCTGTTTGTGTTTGTGACCCAGACTCTCTGGATCCCTTGGTTGTGACCCAGACTCTCTGGTTCCCCTGGCTGTGACCCAGACTCCCTTTTTCCCTTGGTTGTGACCCAGACTCTCTGGATCCCCTGGCTGTGACCCAGACTCTCTGGTTCCCCTGGCTGTGACCCAGACTCTCTGGTTCCCCTGGCTGTGACCCAGACTCCCTTTGTCCCTTGGTTGTGACCCAGACTCTTTGGATCCCCGGGCTGTGACCCAGACTCTGGTTCCCCTGGCTGTGACCCAGACGCTCTGGTTCCCCTGGCTGTGACCCAGACTCTCTGGTTCCCCTGGCTGTGACCCAGACTCCCTTTTTCCCTTGGTTGTGACCCAGACTCTTTGGTTCCCCTGGCTGTGACCCAGACTCTCTGGTTCCCCTGGCTGTGACCCAGACTCACTGGTTCCCCTGGCTGTGACCCAGACTCTCTGGAGTTTAAGGGCAGGGTGTGATATAGAAAATGACATTTCCAATTCACACGTGCCCATAATGACCTTACATGAGTGGTATTATGATGTAGCTAACACCTGCCAATATAATAGACCTCGAAGCCCGTGTCATCTCTCTGGGCCTCCGCAGATGCCGTCTTGACCAAGCTGGCTGAGCAGACTCTCACCTACGATCTTCAGCGAGGCATACTTGTTGAGCTCCTTGTCGGGCTGCTGTTGTTCATAGACATGGGCCAATTGGCTGAGGGTGGGGTAGGGGTGCTGCTGGCCCATGGTGCTGTTGATCTGACCTCCCTCTGTAGAGACAAAACACAACACGGAGTCAAGTTAGGAGGCTTCGGCACTTTCACGGTCTCAGGTGAGTAACACAACTCGCTAGCAGTGGCGTATTAGGAGACACGTGGTGTTATATCTTAAAGGGACGGCACTACTGATGGCGTACAGTGCACCGTCTTGGATACAATTGTTCATGGAGTTAGCATATGAGGAGGCCGTCGTACCCTTTGCCTCTGAAGATACATAATAAAGCAAAGATCGAGCACTCGTTCGAAACCACTGTCCTACTGTTTTGGAGATAGTAACTGCACATCCATCTTACTCAAGGCAAAGTTAGACTTTATCAGAGACTACAGCCCTTGAAAGCCGGATTAAGTGAGGGAGAAGGAGCTAAGAAAGAGAGAGAGAGAGCAAGAAAGATAGAAGGGGAAGTGGAGCATTAGAGAGATACAGGAAAGAGAGGGAGAGTGAGAAGGGAATGGAGCGTAAGAGTGATACAGGAAAGAGGAAGGGAGAGAGATATAGCGAAGAGAACCGAGAATGGACACAGTGCAAAAAAGTAAAAGAGAGAACGAGAGACAGAGACCAGAAAAGATGCCTGATGGGAGAATTTACACCCAGTCCTCGTATTCACATTCCCAACCGACTCAGAGGAGCCTCGTCTAGCCCTGGAAATCAAACAGAGAGCCCTCCAGAGCTCTGAATCCTGCTCTGCCCGAGAAAGAGGCCAGCGGTCTTATTTACTTACGGAAGCAGCGGCATTACCCTTCTGTCCCCCCCCCCGTGACGGAGAGACAGACTGACACACAGACAGATAAGGGGAAGCTGAGACCCGTGTCTGCAAAAAGCCGCTATTGATTCAAATAGTTGCTTCCCTCGTTTTCATCTCTGTGGGCTGCCAGTGTGGAGGGACATTCAAAGCACCTGTAACCTGAACATCACACTTGTCGGGCAGGCAGCTAGTGCTGTGTCAAATGAATCATTTAGCAACGACGCAGGGTCTGTGACACAAACTGAGGGAGAGAGGAGGGGGTGGGCCTGGAAATGGAGGGAAAAGAGAGAATGAGTGGTGGAGACAGAGAGAGGGAGTGTGTGAGTGTTTGTGTGTGTGAGAAAGACAGAGAGAGGGAGTGTGTGAGTGAGTGTGTGAGTGTGTGTGAAAGAAAGACAAAGAGAGAGAGGGTGTCAGTGAGTGTGTGTGTGAGAAAGACAGAGAGAGGGATTGTGTGAGTGAGTGCGTGTGTGTGAGAAAGACAGAGAGAGGGAGTGTGTGAGTGAGTGTGTGTGTGAGAAAGACAGAGAGAGGGAGTGTGTGAGTGTGTGAGTGAGTGTGTGAGTGTGTGTGTGTGTGTGAGAAAGACAGAGAGAGGGAGTGTGTGAGTGTGTGTGTGTGTGTGTGAGAAAGACAGAGAGAGGGAACTGATTGCGGTAAGTCACAACGCACCTTCAAGACCACTCACACACACTTTAACCAAACACCTCATTATTCAATCCAAACTATGCTGTGATTATAATCAACGGTTATATCCGGATGGGTATTGTGCAAGTAAAGGCTTTCTATTTGTTGTGAACAGCTATCATTTCCATTTTCACACTGCACCACTGTATAGAGTTGCTCAATAATAGCTTTTGATCTGTCTCTAAGCTACACATACTGGATAACCCTGGAGACTAACACACATATACACACACAGCAAGTCCGTGACCTTGCAGAACCTTCCCACCTAGACACATGCAGACAGTAAGCAACATAATCTAATCCATTGTGTATTCAAACTCCTGAATGAGTGACAGCTGTCAGCCTGTCAATCATGATGACAGGCAATTGGACATCTGTGTTGAGGGATGTATATTAACCACACATTAATATACATATCTACATATGTATTGGCAGTAACACCACACATGGTCTACAGGTAGTAACACAACACATGGTCTACAGGCAGTAACACCACACATGGTATATAAGTAGTAACACAACGCATGGTCTATAGGTAGTAACACAACGCATGGTCTATAGGCAGTAACACAACACATGGTTGATAGGCAGTAACACCACACATGGTCTATATGCAGTAAAACCACACATGGTCTACATGCAGTAACACAACACAACACATGGTACATATGCAGTAACACTACACGTGGTCTATATGCAGTAACACAACACATGGTCTATAGGCAGTAACACCACACATGGTCTATAGGCAGTAACACCACACATGGTCTATAGGTAGTAACACAACGCATGGTCTATAGGCAGTAACACAACACATGGTCTATAGGCAGTAACACAACACATGGTCTATAGGCAGTAACACAACACAGTATCACCACACCACACCAGTAACACAACACATGGTCTATAGGCAGTAACACAACACATGGTCTTTAGGCAGTAACACAACACTTGGTCTATAGGCAGTAACACAACACATGGTCTATAGGCAGTAACACAACACAGTATCACCACACCACACCAGTAACACAACACATGGTCTATTGGCAGTAACACCACACATGGTATATAGGCAGTAACGCCACACATGGTCTATAGGCAGTTACACCTATAGACCATGGTTTAAAGAGCAGTAACACAACACATGGTCTATAGACAGTAACACAACCCATGGTCTACAGACAGTAACACCACTCTTGGTTTAAAGGGCAGTAACACAACACATTCTACATTAGGAAATCACTCATTTTGTAACTCTAAGGACTCCACACTGTTTTTGAATGACATAAATCACCGTACGGCAACGACAAGTACACAACATAAACTGTTTATTCATCTCTTCTGAGAAACCATGAGCAGCACTGCAGTGTGAACCGATACAGACAGTGTAACATCAGCACAGTACATGTGATGCATGTAAGTGGGAGTGAGTCCATGCTTAACGCTTGGCATGGCTTCATAGCTAGCTGCACGGGGTATTCCATGTCTCCTCGGTGTTTAGAAGCTGACTCATCTTCTACCTTTCTCTCTGAAGGGAATACTTCCTCCTCACCAGGATTCAGATGTTCACTGCCTTTGTGTTCTCCATGCTTTCCTTTTGTCATGGCAACTTGAAGAGGGACTGTGTGTTTGTGCGAGTGTGTGATCTCTTTTCCCCCATCACCCACACATACAAACCAGCTACTGTATGGCCAACTTGACCTTTCACCTATATACAGTGGCTGTATGTGTCCATCGGCTCTGAGTCATGTGAGTGAGCTAGGGTGTGTGTGTGTCTCTGTGTGCGTGTGTGCTGGGTCTGTGAGAGTGGGATTGTGGGAGCATGGTTTGGCCAGCATGTTTATTTTATAAGTCAAACTCCTTTCCTTATTTTCAGACACGGTGTATCATGAAGCAGTAATGTGTAGTAGATACACCTGGTGTATAATATGATACTGCATCATGAAGCAGCAGTGCATATTTCTTACAACTGGTGTATTATATTATTCTGCATTATGAAGCAGTAGTGTGTAGTAGTTACTTCTGGCGTATTATACAATACTGTGTCATAATGCAGTAGTGTGTAGTAGTTATACCCGGTGTATTATCATACTGTATCATGAAGCAGTGGTGTGTAGTAGTAACACCTACTTAATCCAATAGAGATGCGTCCCGTTTGACCTCTATCTGTGAACGCTTCAGTACAGATGCATGGCGTGTGACCCGTCTGTGATCCTAAAGTAGAGGTGCATGTGGTGTCCTCTGTCTGTGATCCTACATCATCGTTCTCTTCCCTGAGGTGCTGCCATAACACATTTCACTGTAACATCCGGAACAATGTTTTGACCATATTTTCATGATACATTTGGGTTGATAAATGTATAAGTCTCGAGAGGCAGAGTTCAGTACTGATGTTGAAGGTTTGTGGTAATATATTATCTGTTGCTGCCATCAGCAATAAAAGGAGAGACAAGCCACTGAAGCCGTGTCTTTGGCCCCTGTGAAGTCCACAGGATTCTTCTGATATCTGTATTTGAAAATATTCGTTTTTTCTTTGTATTGAAAGGGTATACTTTAGGATATTACACAAGTTCATCACGCATTTAGTCAGAGGTTCCACTTCTTCATATTGGCAGTCTATCGCTGTTGGAACCGGCTGGTTTCAGGAACAAAAAACTGTGATGTCATGTTGGCTGGAAGGCTACAATTCATTTGCAGTCATAATGTACATTGAAGATCCACAGGCTGTTGTTTTACCATTACTGTGCTCATTATCATCACCATATGTCCATTTCTTCATTGTGTCACATTAGCAGGACAGCATGTTTCCATTTATGAGACCCAGTGAGACACTTAAGAGAGGGGTGTCATGCAGACCATGCCTACGACTGTAAAGACACCCCATGCATAGGGTGTTGGTCAGAGCGATGGTCCTAGGAAACAGGGTCCCATTCAGAACGAGTGTTCTAGGAAATAGGGTCCCATTCAGAACGAGTGTCCTAGGAAACAGGGTCCCATTCAGAGCGAGGGTCCTAGGAAACAGGGTCCCATTCAGAGCGAGGGTCCTAGGAAACAGGGTCCCATTCAGAACGAGTGTCCTAGGAAACAGGGTCCCATTCAGAACGAGTGTCCTAGGAAACAGGGTCTTAAAAAATTTTTTTTTTGAGTTTACTACAAAAAGTCCTTTGATCCATCAGCTAGTGAAAATTCATCTTTTGACATGCCAGGCAGATTTTAGGGCTGTAGAGTAAATATTGTGTACCACTAGCCCAGCTGGAAGTCCCCAATATATTTAATTTCCATTGCCGCTTATGTGTACTTCGTGACTTTTATGCTACCATTATGGTACCATACACATTGGACTGCACGTTGCTGCTTGGCCGCTATTTTATTATCCGCTCCATATGCTAAATGACCATGATCTCCATTGTTTTCTTTATTTACAACACATTGCGTTTCTTCTGAGGTAAATCTGTTTGTTTTGGAAGAGCAGGACCAGTGAACAAAGTTTCATGACATTAGCTAAACATGGTGAATGTAAGATTTGCCCCCACCCTTGGACCAAATAGTGTAATTCTGTAAATGTGGAATCTCTGAGGCATCATCTACGTGGGATATGGCATCTGAGTCGGACAGATCCACAGTCCCCTGGCCAATTTCATTATATTGATGGGCCCCTCTACCGCACAACAGAGACTGGAGCAACAACTGTCAAGGCTGTATTGTTCCGGAGTGTTCTTCCAGATCTTCCTGCGTAGAAAAGGTCAATGATGTTGGGAAGGGTTTCTTTGAGCCAACAGAGGGTCAATCACAGTGTGACAGGGCCCTTGTTTGGTTTTAACTCTCTGGTTTTCCCTGAGTGGTCCACTGAGATCGTTTTGTTTCGAATCAAGCCTAAGTAGTTCTGTGTTACCCTAAGTGCCACTGTCATGGTGAGTTATATTCCCTGCCTGCTCACGGTTCCTGGGCGAGTGTATGAGTCAGCAGCCAACAGCGCATCTCAGTAACAGCTGATAAAAACATCCCTCAGGTCTCAGAAAAACAGACAGGTGTGGAAGTAATGTAATGAAAACATTTTCTGTGTCTAAGAGCCATGAACAGACTGACGTGATGAAAACATCCTCAGAGAAACACAGAGGCAAGGATATGATGTGTTTAATGGCTGGATGGTTCTTGTTAAAGCTAGGATAAAATAGGGTCCACGTTTTTTGGATTGTCATGAAATGTAACAGATAAGGACCATGGATTTGTACCTAAAGGAATATTTGCAAAATAATTTGTCAAAGATTGGCATTATCAAGGGACGAAGCTCATGCAAACTTGCAACCGTGTGAAAATATTAGTAAATATTTCATTGCCTTTTTACCTTATAAGTATGCCCTGAAGACTAAATCAACCATTATTAAAATAAAATACAATTACAATTAAATTACATTATAATTATGTTCATTGTTTATCAGTTAATAAGACAGAACATTTTATTCTACAATATTTGGATTCTGTATCGCTAACTGAGTTGGTCTTGGAAAAATAATATTGATCACATTCCACTTCCTCCATCACCACACTTCGCTACACACACACATATAAACATACAATAACAGTACAGATACAAATCACATTACACGTCCTCCATCACCACACCTCCCTACACACACACACATATGAAAATACAATAGCAGTACAGATACAAATCACATTACACTTCCTCCATCACCACACCTCCCTACACACACACACATATGAACATACAATAGCAGAACAGATACAAATCACATTACACTTCCTCCATCACCACACCTCCCTACACACACACACATATGAACATACAATAGCAGTACAGATACTAATCACATTACACTTCCTCCATCACCACAGTCATGTTTTTAGTCATGTTTTTGTTCCTTTCACAAAGCATCCACGTTATACCAATCACACTACTACACAATCAGTAAGTATCAACACATATACTGATAAATGCCTAACAGGTGTCATGACTACCACTCCAGTGGGGCGGTCTTCTACTGGCATATTCCTTCCTCAAACCCAGGTTGTTTTTAATAAAACATCATGTTAGACTGGGTACTGATGGCTAACTAACTAACTTTACATTAAGCAACACAATGGCTTGTCATCCTTAATTGAAGGATTTGTTTTTTGAACCATACATGTTTAAACCAGAGTAGGATAGTGTATAACAGATGTAAGAGACAGTATTAGCTGAATATTGGGATATTCTAACTTGGTCAACACCTTTCTCCTGCCAACACATTCAAACACATTGAATAATGGGTGTATTAATTGCAGTTGGACTACAAGTGGACCACATTTGGACCATAACTGAGTTAACAGGACCAAGACAGCAAAATAAGTAAGTTCACCATTAATTTAAATCTTTTAGATTTAATTGAAATCTTTTTTTAAATGAATTTGTTTTCAAGCCACAGTAATGACCATTAAAAATGACTCCTCAAATGGCCAAGGGTAAAAGAGAAACAGAAAACATAAAATGTTTATCTAATTAGAGTCCTCTGTTTACAGACCTTAGTGATCTAGTTTTTTGCGGAAATCCCCAAAATCAGGGTTCTTCAGCTCTCCACATGAGACAAGCTACAATAGCTACCTCAGCTAATATTACCTATCCACCGTAAACATCAGTTGAACATCACCAGGGGTGGAGTCAGCTAGTGCATGTAGGTTTACGTGAATAATCGACATAGAGCAGAGCCTTGCATTCTGACATATTTTGATGTGGCTATGCAACTTTTATTTTTATAGCAATTATGATTTGTATGCTACGATGCAATTGTAAACTATAGAATTATACTACATTAAGTGCACCCATATGACTAGAAAACACGAAAAATAGATGGTTGGTTCAAATTTTCTCAATTATGCATTTAGATAGGAAATGTCAACTGTGTGTCAACACTCCTTCCTCCGAAGCACCGTTCTATGGATTGAATTTTGTGACAATATTGACACTGAGAGACTAGGTCAACACTCCGACAGCACATACCTTTCCTACAGCTCATAAAAGATGCATAGGCATATATTTCAGGAGGAGCCAAAGCTTCCCAAAGAAATGCAGCAAAGACAAGGGCACCTTAGCTCACCAGTGATTTCCACTCTGCATCCAACCTGCCAATTCACCCAGGTACTATATACTACAGTAGAGGGACGCATGGATTTCTATTACGGACTGAACGTAAACAACCCACAAATTGCAGGATGAAAATCAATTCAAGGAAGATATCTACTCCCAGAAAAATGCAAGCCAGCATATGCAGTAGTGAGAAAACTAGGTTACTGTACGAAGCGCATCTGTTCCTGTTGGTGAGAGTACGAGCACAGTGAGCCGTAGGTTTGGGTGTGCTTCACTCTGTTGCATCTTGGCAACCGTGAGAGAACTATTGTGCTCCAAGACAAAGGGACCTCCTTCTGCCAATATGAAGTGGTGCCAGGTAGAGACTACTCTGTTATGGATGGAGAACTGGGTCGCTAGGAAACCCCATATGGAGCTCCGGCCGCTTGGCCTCCACCGCCTCCAGGCCTGCAGAAGGGCCTCCACCCGGAGGCGCTGTGTGGACAGTATTCATTCTGTTGTGCATACCTACTGACACAGGCCCACATGACCACGGAGTGAACAGTATTCATCAGGCCCTGTTACTACCTGTGAGGTAATTAATGCCAATCGCCTCAAGAGAAAATGACCTGCTGCCACTGCTGTAAAACTACAGTTGTCGCAGCAGAAAGACTGATCTCTCTCTCTTTCAGCCCATTAACATCCACAACCTGTGCCCCTTTCCCACAGCTAGAAATGCTTTTCAGAACACAAACAAATAAACAAACACTCAGCTGTCTGCTGTGGTTCCGGGAGACCAGATGAGTGGGACACTTTTTAATCAGGACGATGTTTTAGGTTGTTGTGGTGTCAAATAATTGATGACTCAAGGACATCCCTCCTATCTGGCCCCCCCCCCCCCCCCGGCAATGCTTGCCAATTATGTCATTGTAGAAGATTTAAAAGGAAGCTAAACTCAAACCAATTCTAACCAGTTTAACTCAAAAACCAACCACTGGCAAACAACAAAATGTCGAAACGAATTGATGCATGATGAGTCAAGGAAATCCCTCACACCTGTCCTCCCCCAGGAAATGACGGCCAGATTGTGCGGCACTCTACAATTCCTGGCCACACACAGATATAAGGGAGAGCCAAGGCTTGTATACGTGGATAAGTTCAGACTGCTTCCCCACTCTGGAGACACATTCAGACTGCTTCCCCACTCTGGAGACACGTTCAGACTGCTTCCCCACTCTGGAGACACGTTCAGACTGCTTCCCCACTCTGGAGACACATTCAGACTGCTTCCCCACTCTGGAGACACGTTCAGACTGCTTCCCCACTCTGGAGACAGATTCAGACTGCTTCCCCACTCTGGAGACACGTTCAGACTGCTTCTCCACTCTGGAGACACATTCAGACTGCTTCCCCACTCTGGAGACACGTTCAGACTGCTTCCCCACTCTGGAGACACATTCAGACTGCTTCCCTACTCCGAAGACACATTTCGACTGCTTTCCTACTCAGGAGACCCATTCAGATTGTTTCCCTATTCTAGAGATAATTCCCATTTAATTTCAATAGATTTTCAAGGAAGTTCATGTCAAACCAATTCAAATCAATTTAACTAAAAAATCTACTCCTATCAAACAATATTTTTCACGGTCATGAGATGTTTTATTATTCCCTTCGACACTGTTTGAGATCATGTTTTCGGTGTAATCATTAGGATTATTGACAACTCAAAGGATCAAATAATATTTACAGACGACTCTAATTAATGTTGTCTTAGAAGAAAGACGAAACATTTTTAGTAGTGATGTTTACAATAAATAAGCCATTAGTATTGCATTGAATTTCAAATTCCACGTCCTGTGGAATTCAGTTAGAGGACTTAAATTGGAATAAAAGAGCAACTCACAACTCAATTCAGAATAGAACCCTGCATGTAGGTCAACAACCGCAAGCCAGACATTTATTTCTTAGCCACATCCTATGAATTACAAATGGTCTGCCCCTCCGTATGACAACAATACACACAGTCAACTAACCAAGTGTGTGTGCGTGTGTGTGTGTGTTGGGTGGGGTAGATACAATTCTATAGGGCAGTAAAATATCTGCAAATGCATGCTTGCATACACTGCAGCTGCAGTCAGGGAGGAATCAGAAAGCGATGACACATCAGACAGGCTGCTATATAATAAATCTCTACTAGTTCAAGCTTAAAGTTAGATGTAAAGCCTATTGGTCCCATTCACAGATATGCAGATGAAATGGCAGGATGCACTGAAACCCCTTTTTTTGTTCATAACGATACTGCAGGACAAATTAAGACCAAACAATAAATATACCAATATAATTGTTAAACACAATTAACAAACAAACTGAATAGATAAACGGAAGGTAAAATGGGACATGCTCTGTCAGTGTTGACCTAGGTTGTTACAATATATATAGAGCCGAGTAATATATAGCTATAGGAGAAGCATGTCAAAATGAATCAATATAAATAAATGTACCAGTTGACAGGCTGTGTGGATATTAGAGTGGGGTTTGTTGGATATTAGCATGGGCAAAAGTGGGTAAAGTTCAGGACCCCCCCCACGCACGCACACACACACACAGACACACACCTACAGGAGCATGGCAAACCACCAGACCTCTGTTATTCACTTACAGTAGGCTATTTAGCAGTTGGATGGACTGATGAAAAAATATTATACTCGGTCCATTTTCACCTGTACTGACCCCACCACTTAGATAGTCCCAAACAGTTAACCACTGTGTATCCTCTAACACTGCACTGTGAAGGGTCCTGTAGGGTGGGAAGCTCCCACCTGATGCTGCAGTGGAGTGGACCTCACTAGGGTCTGAAGATGGAGGCAGTTGAGGGCAGTGCAGTCACCGTTCCAGGCCGTGATACAACCTGACAAGATGCTCTCAATAGTGCCCCAACTTGAAGCGCAGTAGAAGTCCAACGAATTCTTGAATGACTAAAGTCCTTTTCATGTTGATCGAGAGTCAAATAGTTCACTTGTCTGCTCTGCCCTGTCAACGTAGACCGAAGAAGAATGCAAGGTGGCAAATCTTGACAGAATAGACATTTCCTGGAGTGCCTATGATAGTTCTTTGCTTAGAGACACAGACTGTGAAATCGTTGACCACTTAAAATGGAATTCAAAGTCGTCACCAAGACAACACCCATGTGTAAGAATCCAGTGGTGAGGAACAGAATGGGAGAATTATCTCCTGGAGACCAGCGCTCTGCTAAGCTTGGATCCTAGATCAATAGTCCTGGGATTCTCCTTCTAGTTTGATTCTTGCAGCACTTTTTTCCTTTCTTTCTCCTTCTGTTTCTGTCTCTTTTGGTTTCTGGTTTATCAATTTATTATACTGAAATTGCTTTATTGGTATAAATTGACGTTGATATTGGTGATCCTATTACAAAAGTGCAAGCGTTAATTTACTATATTATATACGCCTAGTAAATACAGAAATATTGTATATGTAGCTCGCCATGGTTTAGTGTCGAAAGCACTGCGAATATCTATTCATGTTTGTGATTCCCAACAGTACTCTACGCTCAATTTTTTGTAGAATAATGTTCTGAAATGACAGGGGATTCAACAAATTTCCAAAACTGAATTGGTCATTCACAAAATATGTACATATGTAAATCTGTATCTTGGCCTAATCTTGCCCTGCATATCATGCTTGTTGTTTGGAGAATATTACAGTGGTGCTTTCATCTCTCTCTCTCTCCTGGTCTCTTTCTCTCTATCTCACCCTCTTCCTCTCTCCATCTGTCGGGGAGAGTTAGCCCCTGTGGGCCCCTTCGGCCCCCAGACCCTATTGGGAAAACCACCTTTTCATATCATATGTTATATTCTTTCCCAGGAATCCTAGGGGCAACCATCCCGTTTAGAGGGAATGTGGCAGATGGCAGGTGACATCCAAGGCCCTTTTCGCCTTTCTGAGCGCTGTCATCTTATGCCCTGTTTGGATTTAAACTCACCATCATTATTTTCAGTCACTCTCCATTCCGTGAATGCAAAAATGCCTAGCATCTGTTTTCATTTGTTTTGTGTGCGGCAATGGGAGTGGTACTTTTTTTCCTATATTATTTTGTCCGTGTCTGTTCAGACTAGAAATATATATAAAAAATGTTTTACTAATATTACAGCGGCGTTTCTCCCACTGCTCAACTGCCCCATGCCAGGCTGCGTTTCAGTGGCCTGCTGAACATTCCTCTGAACACACCAACAAAAGCCCCAGAAAGGATAAAGCCCTTGTGAAGCGAGAGATACAACTACTTCAAAGTCTCAGAATATGGTACGACACAGATTGACATGCTATTAAAATGCACCCAGTTACACCATCGAGTCCATAATGTTGTGTGATTTTGTTTTCATGAATGCGCTTTGTCTATTAGATTGACATTTGTTTTACTTTCAAATATGTTTTGGTAGGTGCGTACAATTCTTTTTTTTTAACATGTCAAAATGTACCCATTAATCATAGAGACATAAGAGAAAGAAGGATCAGGACCCCCACCCTCTTGTTCCAACTTGTGCAGGGCTAATGTATTACATCACCTCCTCCTGTTCACTGACAGCAAGTATGTAATCACCAGCAAGTCTTTTTAGAAAGAGGAGGCTCTCCTGGAGACATTCAGCAGTCACATTCGGAAGCCCAGGGATGCAAACTAAACTTCTTGGCCAAAGTTTAGGAGAACGACTCCCGCTTGACTAAATATATTTTCCAATGTAATTTTATTTTTAGTTTTGCTTTACTCTAATAAAAACAAATAAGAAAACATTGAATTTATTTTACTACACGAAAGAGAGCATTGCCAATTTGTTTTGACATTTCAATGTCAATTTGTTGATAAATTTGTTGAATTCTTTAATATTATTTTTATAAAACAATATCTTCCTTCTTTTGGGAACAATTAAATATACTATATTTCAGTTGGGGTAAAGGGGGTCTACAAGTCGGTTTGTGGTTTGCAGTGTGCCAGACTGACATATTCTTCATATTGATCCCCAAGGGGAAATTCACAGTCACACATCAGATACAAACATACTGATGACAGAAAACATCTCACAGTCAAAATGTGTAAAAATGTCAAAGTTCTTTAAAAACAATTTTAATTGTTCTCTGTCATTTCTGAAGATTAAATAAGCCATTTGCATATGGGTGACACTAAATACAGCGGGCCGATAAGAGGTAATGTATAAAGTCTGCCTCACCCACACACCTATGAGAAGAATAAGGAACAGAGATGATTCTAGGTACAGCAAGCTAGGTACAGACAATGTAGTAGAGTGAATGTGTTACCCACGTAGTTAAGCAGATAATTTGAACTCACCAATCCCTGGATTTCTTTGGTGCCTTTTGAAGGCAAGATTCGACAGAAAGCCTTTTTCGTTATGCATTCAATCAGAGAAGGTCACCATGACAACCATTGATAATGCACTGCCTCTGTGAGTAATCATCTCAGATTTAAGGTAGCATGTATCAGAGTTGACAGTCCTGACATTTGATGGAAGCATTATCTCTCCAACTAAAAAGCACTTATTGTCTTTGAGAATATATGTCATTAAATTAGATACCATTATGTGGCATGGTGCCTCGGTGAATTGTTTTCAGAGGACACATATCATAGGCAGGTAGCTTAGTGGATAGAGCTTCTGACTAGTGAGGTTATCCGACCAGGTGAATAATGTATTGTCCTGCCCCTAAGCAAGTAATTAACTTGGTTGTTACCATAAGTGAAAACGTGTTCTCAGTCAATTGTTGTTTTTACAATTTATCTACACAAAGTACCCCAAAATGAGAGAGCAAAAGCATGCATGTGGAAATTTGTGCCAATTTATTGAAAAACCGAAATATCTCATGTGGGGAATGGGGATTTCATTAATCAAATATTACAGTCATATTCTATTCCCTTTATAGTACCATGGAACATCAGAGGCCTTTACACTATTCTATCAGAATGTCAGTTACAGTGCATCTGCATTGCTGCTGGACATAGAACTGTTATGGCTGGAATTAAATATAATCAAAGAAATATATACTTTGGAACTGTTACAGAGAAACAAATACTAATTAGCCTTTTATTTACATATTTGTGCCAAAAATATCTAAAATAACTAACTAAAATCTCATGGACATACCTATTGTTTACTTGTGTAGAAGTTTTTTATTTTCATTTGGCACACATTTTTAAATATGAGTTTTACTTTTTAATGATTGGGTAATGGGTTTTTTGGTCTGGAGCTGTCTATGTAAATAAAACAAAAATGACCAAATAAAATACTGTAAGTCACATTTTCATAGCAAAACATATCCTTCATAATCCCAACATCAGGTTAGAAAACTATGGCCAGATAAGGCCTAATTCTGATGGAGCAGATGGCATTTGCGTTAATATTATTAGAATGTTTTTCTATACTACACCGTTGTTCAATACTTCAATTTGCTGGTAAATCTGTGCTTTAGTATTGTTTGCTGCCAACTTGGGTAATAGTGGGATAAACGCTTCTGACTCTCAATAGTATTTACCCCTCTTGGACTCTTGCACCATTTTATTGCCACCACATTAAATCAAAATGCTACTGATCAACAAAAAAAGGTCCACAATGTAAAAATGTTTAATAAATCTACACATTTTGTAATTAATTACAAATACAAAACACAAGACTACTCATGGAGTGCACTTTATATCACCCACAGGATGGTTCTGGCTCATGGACAGCCTGTTACCAAGCCCTGCCCTGAATAAGTGTGTTCCATGTCAAATGCAACTTGCAAGCAAATTACAGATAAATGTGACATAACCAAAACCCTGAAAGCAGCAGGAGTAGTGTGTAACAACCAGTGTTGGGATTAGTTATGTAGAAAAAACACAATAAATAACAAAGGTCAATGGTGCACTTTATACAGACAGCTGTCCTGGCAAAGGTCAAAATGGTTTTCTCCTTAAAAATACAAGTTCAGATCATGGAAACACCATAGCTAGTGACAAAATATGTTCCTAAATGTAATGTAAAGCCAAGACGACTTAAAAAAAAAAAAACGAAATAATAATATATATGTTTAGGATAAGTAACATTACAGTATTGCTCGTTAATGTGAATGCATCATCTTTACTGCAGAAACATGACCTTGTAAAACAACACACCGCCCAACGTTCGTAAACTCGTAACTGTCAAATAAGCACAGAGCATGGGGTCAACAGTAGACCTCTGGATGTGCTCTGTGACACACTTTCCAGAGCCCCCACATGCTCCTGTTCCCTGGGCTGAGCCAGAGCCCACGAGGCGGACCGCCAGGGAGCTGATGTCAGCCGTTCTCTAGGCGGTTGAGAAGGGTCCAGCTTTTCACAGAGAGTGTACTTTGAGGGAATGAGGTGGGTATTGAGTACTGACTTGGGAAATGGCTGATCCATAGAGGTGGGAATTCCAGCCAAAACAGCCAGTTCTTTCTCTCTGCCAAGCTTCTCAGTCAGAGTGCGGCCTACAGAGAGACCATTGCCGCTAAATGCATGTGTTCGGTAAAGCTGGAGCTTAGAACCAACATGAAAATGGTGATTAGCCCTTTCTGACAATAATGGCTACTCGCAGAGCGGGATTTAGTCAATATAATGTTATTGTAAATAAATAATTAAAATAGATTTTTTTTACTGAACATGAACACTCCAACAATAAATTACATGGGATTTTATCACTGTGTAGAACAGCCACATAATAGGATGAGTAAAGACTACTAAGTACATTACTACCCAGTATGTTCGGATACATAAACAGGCAGTGCAGTAAAAACAAAATACCTCATGTTTGTTTTTTTAATAGTAATTCAACAATATAAGAACATTGAAATGTCATATTTCTTTGAATGTGTTTTTTTTCCAGCCTGTTCAGGTGGGATGAAATTTGTGACACCACAAAGTAACCTGATTACAATAGACCCTGTTTGTTCTTCTAGGAAAGGCGGGGAAATCTACCAGCCAATTAAGTCATTATATAAATATGAAACATAATGTTTCCTAAGACCTACATTACCATTCAAAGGTTTGGGGTCACTTACAAATGCTCTTGCTTTGTCCAGTTTGTGAAATAGACGCTTCACATGAAATGGAATAGCATTTATTTTTCAGAAAAAGAATAGACTAACAAGCTTCAGAAAAAAGTTCATTGTTTCTGTCGATTTTGAGTCTGTTATCAAACCCACAAACGCTGACGCCAAAGATACAGAATTGTGTAAAGAAGGACAGTTTTACTACTTCTTTTATCAGCCCAACAGTTTTTAAGTGTGCTAACATAATTGCAAAAGGGTTTTTCTAATGAACAATTAGCTTTTAAAAATGATAAGCCTCAATTAGCAAACACAACGTGCCATTGGAACACAGGAGTGATGGTTGCTGATAGCAGGCCTCTGTATGCCTGCATAGATAGTCCGTTAAAAATCAGACGTTTTGGCCACGAAAACATTAGAAGAATATTACAACATTACCAATGTTCACGCTCTATTCCTGATCAATTGTTTTATTGGACAATAAATGTTATTTTCTTTTGATGACAAAGACGTTTCTAAGTGATCCCAAATTTTGAACGGTGGTGTACATATATATTCAGACTAAAAATGTTAAGGCAAAATGAGGCTAATACAACCTCACATGTATTACACATGTTATGATGTAAAAATACAATAACAAAAAAACTATATAGCTGTATATGTTTTACCAGAATTTGCTATACCAGTATTGGCAGAACAATATTCTGTTCTGTGTGAATAATAAACCAAGCTTAAGTCAACCACTAACATCCCTATTTTCACTTGAATACTAGTATCAGGTGATGGGGAAGTAAAGTAAAACATTTTAAAAAAGTATTAGACACTCTAAAATGTTTTCAGTTAAAAAAAATCCAACTGTTAAATAAGATACATTTGCTGTGCTGTATAACTGCAATACAACTGATGTCCACCTGTTTAGATTTACAGGGGAAAAGTGCTAATTGTTTCCTCCTCACATATAAAATGGATATCAATGTAGATGTAGTAACATGCATATGATATGGACTCGCTTCCTTAAAGGCATCACAGGCTATTCACTTGCCCAGTCTACACACATGCACTTAATGACCTGTCCGAAACTAGATGTGAGTCGCTGGCTGTCAATGTACAGATTAATCTTCCCTACAATAACACAAGAGGACGTTGACACATCCTCAACATTCTGCCTCATTACCATTTCTTTCATTAGTACCCCATGACAACGAGATTAAACATGAGAACATAGTTAGCACCAAGTCCAGTGGTAAAACAGTCAATAAAACAATTGTAATCTGATCAGGATATACAGAGGACCTTTCCTCACCATTCCCGTGTTTTCTGCTGTAGTTCGACTTTTTGTAAGGATCACTGAGTCCCAGCCTCCCTCTGTGAGGCTGACTGAGCTGATTACTGTGTCCAGTCAATCAGAGCGAAGGAGGCTGGCTAGGAGGCTGTGAGGCTCATAGTCCTAATAAACAAGGCCTAATGGATCTCCGATGCTGCTAAGGGGACTTACATTAGCATAATTAGCCTGTGCAAGGGCACAGGGATGAGCCCTGGGAGGAACATGTCGGGGTCTGTCTGTTGATTCCAAAACACAATGGAGGACAATGGACGTTCACTTCACAATGACTTCTTACTATTACGTTTTTGTCTACAAAGAAAACTCTCGTTGTTTTTCATAGGGACCATGTTTTTCCCCCATAGTGAGCTTGGTTCTGTTCATGCACTTTAAATAAAACTCTAAGGTTACTTAGAGGTCAGGAGGAAGTTGTACCTCTCAACAAAACTGTGATTTAATAAAAGCAAGCTTGCACACAGACACACATACAGACACACAGACATACACAAAGACATAAAAAAAAAAGATTTAATAACAACACAGAAGAAAACATTCCGGAGAACATTCTAAAAATGACATTTAAAAGCATCAAGACTCGCTTTTCTTTAGCCTCCTATAGACAACTGTAGGAAAATCATAACCTCCCTAGAAATAACTGGCCTCCTTCACACACTCCACTGGTTTACAGACAAAGTTTGCATTATTTTCAGGAACCTTGTGCTTGCCTAGGTAGCGCCATACCTTCAGGTTGAGCTCAAACTCTACATCCCAAGCACTCCATTCCACCCCCCTCTGGTCTGCTGTAAGCCTATGGGAGGTCAGCGCCAACTAGGCCTAATCCAAGGTTTTCTCTGTCTTGACACCCCAATGGTGGAACAAGCTTTCTAAATATACTGGGACGGCAGAGACCCTGACCAATATGCCTGAAACCGATGTTTGAACAGTATCTTAAATACATCAGTGCCGATTTGACAGAATATCCTGGGATGCCACAAGGTTACTATGACAATCTGGTTACTGTCCGAACCTGTCAGATGCACACACACACACAAACAAACACAGACAGCAGAAGTAGAAAGTGTTTTGCAGAAAGAGCTTTTTTCCTCCTGTGAAGTCTCCAAGGAATTACTAATAAAAGATGTCATACTTCATACCTGGATATTTTTAAGGGGAATTGTATAACTGCCAGGCGGGTAGTATGTTTTTTTGTGAATAAGTGAATAAAGTTGGCTTTCTCAGTCAACCCGCAGAAAGTGGACCTTATCGGCTACATGGCTTCTCATTTAATATTACTCTCCTCAGTTAGCCACCTCACGATACCATTGTATATTAATAAAGTAAAACCCGGTTTGGTTTTGTCCTGCAATCCTACTAGAAGCAGCAGTGATGTTAGATAATTTACACGACACAATGCCCTTCACAGATGTAAATGAGGTTACATTCTGCCTGCAGTATGTCAACTTTGTCACTCAGAAGATATTTGACGGTTCACATAGCACTGATCTTCTCTGACAGTCTCGACATGTAGTTCTCTCCCTCTCATCGTCTCTCTCTCTGGTCGTCGGCGTTTCTGTTCCCCTTCCTCCCTTGTCTCGCTACCTCTGTCTTTCAGTCTCAGTCTCTCATTTTGTGCTTTGATTCTGAAGGCTCGGGGACACTGGATTTTGAGCTTTTTAAAAATCAAAAAAACTTTTCGTTTTGAAATCACATGAAAGCGTGATCACGAGCCTAAGGCTGGAAAAACTATAATGCCATTTTCTTATGTGCAGAGTGGAGCAGAGCAGAGTCATTAACTTACCATATTAGATGCTTTAGAATGAGACGACGGACCCAAATGCGTTCAAATATATACAAATCTATTTTTTTCCCCCTAGCTAATACTCAGAGGTGCTTCAAGAATATGCTTGAGGGAGAAAATAATTTGTCTGCAGAATGAGGTATTGTAGGAACTATTAGCCATACAAACTGCCTTGGAGATTTCTTCTCCACATCTGAGTGAGCAGTCAGATGGGATCCTCTGAAGATGTCAGTAATGCGGCCATCTGGCTATAAGCTATAACTAATAGTGCATGTGCTCTAAAATTAGAAAGTGATCAACAAGACACATACAGTATACACATCTGACCGGTGACAACGCGGTGCTTAACCCTTGAATCAGCTTTAGGCAAAAGGCTACGTAAATGTTTTGATTCATCTATAAAGTTAATACTGTAATACATCCACATGCATCCATTATCCTCCCCCATCCCATTGCCCGTTCTACGGTAAATCTTTTAGCTGCTAGAAACCTGTGAACTAATATGCAGCCTCTTGAGGGATCCGATCAAATGAACAGATCACAGGGGTTAATAACATTCTGCATGATTACCTAGAAGCCCCCAGACTAAAGGGTTCAGGGAGCAGGGTTCCACATGACTAATAATCACTTCACCCGCCAGGCCTCCCAGGTGATATAATCCTGTCTTCCTGGTCCCACAGCGCATCAGAAGGGAAGCACGAGGACCACAGCTTTACTACACAGCATATTTTTTCATACATATTTCAGACACCATTCAGAGAACCGGCCTTTAGACGACAGCACTTTCTATATTTATTCAACCTTTATTTAACCAGGAAAGGTCCCTTGAGGCTGAAAGCTCTATTGCAAGGCAGACCTAGTAAATCTGCCGCCTCAATGCATCCGTGAAAGTTATTTATGGGTATTATCGATGACTGAAGGAACCAGAACCGCAAAAGACATACGAGACATGCAGCCGCATGTTCAAGTACATAGACAGAGAACCGCGCAGTATCACTGCTTCTTGATAGTTTCAGGGAAAAAGGGACAAACAAACTGACTCTGCGTCGACAGCCACCCTCTCAGGCTCAGTAAAAACATCTCAAAATACACCATTTAAAGTACGAGCGTGCTTCCATGTGCCACTTCCATTGCATCGTATTCATCTTCGGGAGGACATACATCCAGCCCAAAAATGGGTCTGATGTAATCATGCTGGAATCAGAAACACAGGGTAGAGGAGCAAGATCTTTGCATGAAATGCTACAGATATCCCATATTCCTGAGCTGTTTAATCTGAGGGGTAAAATGCAATGCCCTGGCTGCAGCCCACGGGACACAGCGGAGATAGATGCCATTCACACAGCTCTGTTGTTCTCCCAATTTCTCCTCCTCCTCCTCCTCACCACCACACATCTCAAATCATGTAAGCATGGGACCAAAATAAAACAGTGAATTACCACAGTGTTTCTGAAGAAGGCAGTATGTGTTCTCCCCAAATTGTGTGCAAAAGGCTATGGATATCTGTCCAATTTGGTAGAACGACTACATATTGCTACAAATACACTGCAACCGGCTGACGATATAAGTGACGTTGACAAACCATATGCCTTTACAGAAAGCAAACGCTCCCTCAAGGATTTGGCCATATATAATCTGCAACCAGGTTTATGATCTCTAGGGTTTATCTGGGGCACCCTCGGTCAACCATCTCAGGCCAACATATCCAAGGAGTGGCAGTGGCGCACACCGCTCCCCACACCGCTACCCACAACCACAGAATGGTGGGCAAAACACGCTGCCTTCATGGGCCAGAACCTTATGGAGAACCTTACGGAGGTTGTGGGCCCTCGTGTCATAGTGCTGCGCATGCATGCCGTGGGTGTCTTCCCCCTGGAACTGCTCACCCGCACAGCCGCCCTGCAACACGCTCTGCACAGCCCTGGAAGAGAGAGAGATGACCATTAATCTAGAAACAAATGCAAACCAGTCAGACCAGGGAGTATGTTCTGCAGATATGTGTGCGTTGCTTGATTTCATGCGAACCACGGTGGCGCAGTTGTGTGTGAATTCAAAATGATTGCTAATTATCCAATATTGCAAGTCTGATTTGAACTGAATCATTGCACCTGTTCGTGTGAATCGGGTCATTTTAATCAGTTAGCCAGTAAAACGAATGAGATATTAAACGCATAGCATGCGTATGTTGCAGAGAGCATGTGGCCAGGCTCTCCACTGCATGAGACACACGCCCCCGCGCTTTTTGGCGAGTGAAGAAACCCACGCAGGTGAGCCATCGTGGACAAGTGTGAGATGACGTTATGCAAGTCCAATTTATAAACTGTCAAGACAGCTATACCCGGCCACTTTAAAAATAGGATACTTTCTATTTGTTCAAAATGCTTTTACGATACGCGTAAAAGTAGTCGATTGGGTAATCTGTTATTATTTTTGTATTTTACTAAATCGGATCAGATACGGTATGTTTAATATTTATCGTGAATGCTATTCCGAATGAGGTGGATACATTTATTAATATGAAGGTCTCAAGCGCAAGTTAAGATCAGATTTATTTTGTGGCGCGCTCAACATGCGCACCCCAGCAAGCTGAAAACAAACGCCACAAAGGAGCTCGCGCTCTGAATCAGAACCCCAGGCACCTACCTTGTCATATTCTCCCTCTGAGGTCGGTGCGCCTTTTCCAATCCGAGTTTGGTGAATATCCCAACAAGTGCCATTATAGCAACTACTCCACATATTATATACACAATTAAGTTCGTTTTATCTTTGGTGGGGTCATGCCGGGGATCATTTTTCTTAAAAGGCGGTTTACCGGTCATCATCCATTCCGGAGTGTCGTAGTTTTTACAGGAGCTCTGATCCAACCGCGAGGTCTTGTAGGAGCAACAGAACCGGAAGCCACAGGTGCCGCAGCAGTACAGATAATCGCCCGTTTTGCAAAAGAACGGCGGGTCCCACTGGCCCATCACATCGAAGTACCCACGGCACAAGTCCTCCGTGTGCGGGGGCTCTGAGATGCCTGCGCTCTCTTCGTCCTTGGTTCCGTTCGACGTCGTTATCATGACAAAGCCCTCCTGTTGTCCTGGTGGTTCTCCATCCGCCTTGCAAACAAGCGCCATAACTTTGACCAACAAGTAACAAAGCAAAAAGTATTTTCCCCTCATTGTGCTGTCCATCTCCATCTTCCTTCCTTATTTAGCGCATGTAAGAAGAGACACGATGAAGAGCGCACGGTCTTGATATTATAAAAAGTCCAGAAACAAAAAACCAAATTGCAGAACACTGCCATCCGTGTACGCGAGCGCTTTCACGAATGTCCTCATACATGAAGGTTTTGATTCATTCGGTTTTCCTTACTCCCAAACAAAACGTTAGTGTGATATTTGCTCCTCCGGATTTCTCCATCGCGCACATTCTTTATTTGAGCAGATGTTCTCAGAACATTATTTCCATTACCTTTTTTGTTATCAAAACCAGGTTACCTCACTTATCATACTCATCAGCGCGCTTTCACAAACTAGCCTAGGCGACTGCACGCGATTTGAGCGTGAGTGAGCGAATAACAGCCGAGGGTGGGAGAGCCTGGTGCGCAAAGAGAGGAGGGGATGAAGAGAGGAGGGACAGCGAACAAAGAGTGATCATTGAGGGTCGAGTTGTGCTTCCAAGCAATTCTGTTTTTATTGTCCTCTTCATAGTTTTCGCACGTACAAAATAGTCGCCGATGTTCGATTTAGTAGGTGAACTTCCTCTTATTTCTTCCAGCCTGAGAAGCATAGTCAACAGTAAATACAACAAAAATAAACTCCACCCGACCTGTGAGCAAATGATGTAGGCCTAGACTATGCTTTTATGTTTTCCTGAATCAGAAATATTTTAACATATGTATCACACACTGAGGCGTCACTTTTTTAAAATAGAAAACAAACATTCACAATTAAAGTTCTGCTTATACATGTTAATTGCTTTATGTTGGGCTATCAATTATACATGTCTTATAGGCTATCACTTTCAACACTGTCTTTGACCCGTTCAATATGGGTCGTTCGACAAGATGAGCGTCTTTCAATTTAATACATTATTATACAGCACAAGGAAAATGTAATGAATCAGAAATGAAACGAGTAAAGACTTTCTAATGTGCCAGACGCATTTTCACATAGTATTTTTACATCTTCTATGACTGTGTAAAACAAATTGTGTAAATGTGTATTTTACCAGTTATCAAATAGGATTCAGGAGCAGGTCAATTAATCAGTGTATGTCTATAATCAGCCCATCAGCTTCTGGTAGTCATAGTGGTAGCAAAGGGCTACTAATTTCTCGTAATTGAAGATTTTTTATCTTTCCTCCAGCTTTCTTGTCAATGATAGTTTTTGAATTTCATGTATTCAATGTCACTTATCCATTAAGCTTCACTTTTTTGTCATCTATCATCTGCCAGGTACAATGAGAAACTTCCTGACAATAGCTCTGCACTCTAATAACTGGGCAATATCAACCTCTTCGCATCTGCTATTGATTCATTTTCATTACTCTCCACACTTTCTTTGTACTCCTTTTTGACCTTACCATTTCTAATGCCTATCACACTAACATGACAGGGAATATAATTTACTTGTACCAGAGGATGTTTGTCAACTATACTCATTGCAATCTGTTGTGGATAAATTACGAATCAGATATTAACATGGAATGCCACCATTAACCCACGTATATCTATCTTGTTGCTGTTGGGTGCAACCGGGTAGAAAAGAAGGTGTGTCAATGTTAAATACAGAGGGTGAGCCTATCTCGAATTAGAATGAGGAACACCCATGGCTAAACTCAAGATTGAGAGATGTCTGTAGGAGAAGTGGTGCGAGTGAAAAACGGTGGGGAAAAACAAATATGTGAGGTAACAGGTGTTGACATTGTTTCTAATCACAAGCTATGCCTTAGACTTATAAACCAATATGCCACATGAGCTGTGCCTTAGAGCCTTTGCCAATTCTGTGTTGATGGTGTCTCTCTGCTTGCAAGCATAATAAACTGATTATTGTGAAGACGTTTTGGATTCTGTCATACTTTACTATGAGTTTGGGTGAGGGGGGAAATGTACATTTCCACAACAAAACACCACGCCGGGGCTCGGTTACTGCTTCTTTTTTTTTTTTGCATTGATCAGTGGCAAATATTTCATTTTGATTTCATGTTTTAAGACATTAACATTTAACATTTGGTAAAGGGGGAAGGAATTTTATTGAGAGCCACTGTGTCTATTTGAAATGTACACTCTGTGAGATGAATTGCTTAATTTAAATAAACAGATTTTCTTCCAAAACGAAATTTTGAAAACACTGACACTTTATTCGATGTACCCTAATGGTCTATGGTATATGTGCTTCACAAAATAGGTCTTTTATTCAGACATTGTCTCCCTGCTTTCGAAAATGGGCTCAAAGCAACAGTAGTGTAGCGAAGAGAGAGCAGGGACCGGTAGGGTGTGTTATTACCCAAAAAAAAAGGGGAGGAGGTGAGGGAGAAATCTAACTGAAAAAACCAGCCCTTTACAAGGGCAACCAGCATCAATCCTGGAGCAGCCTCCCGGTGGGGGTTCAGGGGAAGCGGTGCTAGCGGTGCTAGCGGTCATACTCTCTGCGGCCTCTGCACTGTCCATCTTGCAACCTTCTCTGGCTCAGACATCTTGATGCTTTTGGCCTCTGCCCCAAGCTGCTCAAATACCTCCCTAGAAGAGGTCCCAAACGGAGGTGTGTAGGGCTGGGTTGGCCCGTCTGTTTCTGTTGGAGGCGTTGGAGCAACACTGGTTTCTGGGGTGTGGGTGTATTGGCTCCACAAAAGATACTCCAACAATCAGGCCAACCTGAATGCATGGGATTGTGAATGCACACTGTTCACATGAATCTGGCCATGTTATGTTGTTTGTGACTTATTAATACACATTATACAGTCTGTTTTATATAGGTAGAATATGTAACCAATTATTATTTGTTTAACCACAGTGAGCTTGTACACAATATTGTTTTGTATATGTAAAATGGTGACAATAATGACCTACTGTGGAACTCCACTATACACAAAACATTTTTTAGAGTTTTTGTCACTGACAGAAAACCCTAAGATAAATTTTTGGCTGTTAAGAGATCGAAATTATTTTGAAAGTCGCATAAACACACAGGCTTAAATAAAAATAAATAAAACACAGACTTTTTGGAAAACCCTATGTGGGTGATTCTGGATCTATTTAATGAAGGGAAACCTGACCATAATTGCAAAGCATTTTGACATTAGTTTAATATCTGCCTGGTCAAAAGCACTAATCAAAGAGTTGCTCGATGTTGCTTGAGGCTGATGAAAAGGCTTTGCTCTTTATTGTAGAACCCAAGAGAGAACTAAAGGTAGTAAAATTAAAGTTTATGTCCAAAGAAAAGGTAAGAGAAATTAATAAAAGGTGAGGTTGAGACATATTGGACAAATAGGACAAATCCTCAGCGTGGTTCTAGAATCATCCGCGGTTCAAAAACAACTCCACCACATTTTTTTCTCTTGTTTGTCAACCCATAGCTGATGCAAGTCACAGTGAGACCTCTAGCATTGCCGTAAAACAGCTACAGGCATGCTGCTGCTGAATAGATCATAGATAACTAGCCATATGTTGCCCCCTGATTGCCCCAGGCAAAAGAAACATAATTGTTGTGTTGTTGTTTTTTGGGGGACAACATTGTTTGCAACCATCAGCTATAGCTTTTTCTGTATGTTTCAGCTGTGAGGTTGAGGTGGAAGGAGTATAGGGTGCTGCATCCATTTTATCCGCGACCAAAATATGGGGCTGCATTTTAACTTTAGTGCTGCAGTGGCAGGTGTGACAGAAATGTACCAGAAAGTTGTTTAAAAAAGCTTATACAAACAAAGTTCAATTTGTTGGTTCCCTTACAGCTCATTGAAATAATGTTTCATTCCGCCTGCAAAAGTGATTAAATTAAAAGCTACTGTATCATATATACTTGCATGCCTTTGGTATGTTGTAGAATAAAGCTAGGGCTGTGAATAAATATGAATAATTGCTTATTATACAAAGATATTCTGAAATAGCCTGGTACCTTTTAGAAAAGATAATGAATTATTGGGTTGTAGTGATATTTTAAACACATTTGTTTATTTAATTAGTATCACACATCTCTAATATTGTAATCAGTAATTCAGCGTATTTAAAAAAGCCTTAGCTTTTGGGCAAGTCACATCAGTTCTATGTTCGCAAACAACAAAATTAAGATTTCAAAGAAAAGAACACCATACGTATAGTAAAACATGCAGAAGGCTTGTTTTGTTTTGGGGCTGCTTTGCTGCGTCTGGCACAGAGTTCCTTCAATCTGTGCAGGGCACAATTAAATATCAAGACTATCAAGGCATTCTGGAGCAAAACATACAGCCCAGTGTCAGAAAGCTGTCTCAGTCGCAGGTCATGGGTTCTCAAAGAGGATATTGACCCAAAACACACAGCTAAAAGCACCCAAGAATGGATAAGAAAACAATGGACTATTCTAAAGTAGCCTTCTAAGATTACTGATCTGAATCCTATTGTGCAAAGAGCTGATTGTCCAGTCTGGAGAAGGCACCAATCAAACTTGAAACAGCTGGAGCAGCTTGCTCAGCAAGTGTGGGCCAAACTACCTGACAACAGGTGAAGAAGTCTCATTGAGAGCTACAGAAAACATTTGATTGCAGTGATTGTCTCTGAACGTTGCGCAAGAAAATATTAGATTAAGGGTTCCATAATTTTTCTCCACGCCATCATCATTTGTTTTATTATTTTCAATATTATTTTGAATATTAAAAGCAAATCATAGTCTGATTTTTATTAAATAAAGAATAAACAGAGGTGGATGCCAATTACCTTTGTCAGTTTTAAGTTATTTCGGAGAAAATGGTCTATTAGTATTTTAGGGAGGGGTACCAACAAATTTGAACGTGTCTGTTTAAGGGTGAAATTATTGCAATTATTGTTAACTAAAGTGACATTTCAACAGAACTGACACATTACTAAATCATTACTAACAAATACAAAATGTCTTAGTTTCAGGTCATTGTTATGTTTGAACCTGGCTGGCACCAATATAACCAGCCTGTTAATAATTTCTAGAAACAAAGACATTTGCAGCATATGGGACTGGCAAGGGTTTAAATAATTTGAAGATCTTTCCTGTATACTGTAGGTCTTCAACTCCAGCTTGGGCAATGAGAATGTGTGTTTTTCCAACAACTTTGCATATTGTTCTTGGCGCAGAATAGTAACACTATTGTCCATGTCTGTTCAAACTTAACTTCTGCCTCATTGATCCAGACTTGCTGATAGTTGAAAGGAACTCTTGAAAGTTTCCTCTCTGTTCACTCTCTTACCAGAATTAGTGGACGATGATGTTGTCTGATGAGACCAAAATAGAATTTACCTTTATGCACTATGTTTGGCACACTGTATATCATCTTGAGAACACTATCCATACTATAAATTGGTGGTGGCAGCATCATGCTATGGAGTTGCATCAGGACCTGGAAAGCTTGTTCTTATAGAATTCAACAAAATAAATAAAATGGAATTCAACAAAATAATAATAAGTAATCCTGGAAGCAAACCTGTAAACGTCTGCAAATGACCTGGGATTTGGGAGAAGATTCATCCTCCAGCAGGACAACGCCCCCAAATATACAGCCAAAGCCACACTGAAGTGGCAATTGAAACTAAAAGGTCAATGTCCTAAAGAGGCCCAGTCAAAGCCAGGACATCAATCCAATTGAGTTTGTAAACATATCCATCTTGACAGAGCCAAAACAATTTTGCAAAGAAGAATGGGTTTAAATGGCTGTTTCCAGAAGTTTAAAGCTTCTAGATGTGTGCTTCTAAACAATACTGACCAAAAGGAGTGAATACATATGCAATCACCCTTTTTGTTTTATTTTTCTGTTAGACTTCATAAACTTTTGGAAATCCATTTGGATTTCAAGTCTTAACATAATAAAATGGGGGTAAGTACAAGTGAGCTGAATACTTTTGAGAGCCGGTGTAGTTGCTGTTTTGACAGATTTTTTTTTAACCTTGTTTAACTACTATTACTACTAAGTTGTTTAACATGCTGTGCATATGGGTTGTCAGTGTTGTCAATACGTTGAAATGCTTCTAACCCTAGATAACACAACATACTTAGTGTGTGATTATTAATTTTCATCACACTACTTTATGAATCATGGTCACGTCTTCAGTCATGTTTGCGTGGGGTCAACCCAAAACATAATAAAAGACATGACGTATCCCGAAACAGGCGATGGCCGTGCAGGTGGAGAAAAGTAAAACCAGTTAAGGAATGACCTTAAACCCCCTTTTTTAATAGTTCATCGGGTCGGACAGTTTTTGTCGCCATAATACAAACTTTTAAATGCTGAGTGGCCAACGTCTTGATAGAAAGAATCCGACTGAACGCGCCCCTGCTGTAAGAAATTCAGAGCGTACCTACATCTAGGCAAAGTTAACAGAAAGCTGATGTAGTCGATTCTATAGAAACGCTCATGACGATTCTCGTAACATCTATGAGGAATACAGTCACGGATTTCTCGTCTCCATATTGATGAGTTTATTGAATCATTCGTTATTCCGTAAGGCAATGACGTTTCCCTAAAATATGATTAGATAATTTATAACAAGGCGGGGCTTTAATCTATTTGACCAACCACCTACATTACTACTAGGTGACGTGTGCTGGTGGTTTGGGATTCATACGTCGTCAAACCAGATAATAATTTGAAAGTTAACTACTACAGTAACCTTTGTTTGAGGAACAAGTAAAGCCATGGCTGAAGACGAGGATATTTTTCTTAGAGCTAAACAGCGGACCTTCACCGGATTTACTGAAGGTAGTGAAATCTGTCAGAAAGTTAGCTAGCTAGCCTAACTTACTGTCATTCTAACACACTGTAGAGATCTAGATCATTAGTTGGCGGTTTTCTCAGAGTGTTTTAATGACTGACTTCCTCGACTATATAGGGATAGGTCGTCACGAATGTGACGGCTTAGTATTATCTTTTGGCTACGTTTGCCGAAGTGTCAGACTGGTAGGGTGGTTGCGTTCCCCGGCTTAGGCTGCTTATGCATTAACCAATGATGCGGTTTGTAGATTTCTACAACATATGAAGGTTGTTGACCTGTCAAAAACCTATCCCTACGGTCTAAGATCAGCGAGGTCTGAGGAGAGGAACGTAGCCGTTGTTTAAAATAATTAGCTGTGTGGACTTGGATTATATTAGGTTTCAGAAATGGTCCATATTAGGTATGTGGTCTAGGCTACAGGATGGCATCAAGCAGTTGCTGCTGATTTAAGCTGTACAAACATGCCGCGAGTCCATCACATCTCGAAGATACTGATGGGTTGAGGTGTTGTGTTCGATACGTTCACTCAAGTAAACTGAACCGTTATGATTTTTTTGCACACTGAAGCCACTTCTTGTTGTTATCTGATAATAATTAAATCTGGCCGTCTTCAGAAATATGCTTTTTTTCCGCGAGGACAACTGACAAGTATTATTTCAAGATGCCACTTTTGCACTGTTCCATTTGCATAATGAACCTTACCCAGTACTTACACATACTATAATTTTCCTCATTTGGAAATAGCCTGTACTGATTTCTTTATACATACTTTATGACTTAGTAATTATTATTAATATTTTTTCATATTTATTCATGGTTCCAACAATTTCTGGTGAATATATGTGTATCTGTGCTATGTGCTGTCTACTAGTAACATCAGTAGGCCTATTTGTGATGCAGCCTAAATATGATTATCATTACAGTTCTGGTATTTTGAGACAAACTATAACAACATGAACATGATGCAGTGTGTTTATTACTAAGAAAATAAGAACCAAAATGATATTTGAAAATAGGTTGAATAATCATATGTTTATGTTATGTTGAATTATCATATATTTATGTTACTTTGAGTGTCTTGTCTATGGAATTTTATACTAGTAGGGGTTCCCATATCCCTTTTACATTATATTTTGTGGGTAATCTTTACCATTAAGTGCATTTACTTTACTTCCTAACAATCCATTATATAATATAAGGAGTGACCTTATTTAATGTATGTGTTGTAAAGCATTTATTTTCTGCAGATAAATAATATGCAAATGCGCCACAAAATCAAAAACAACTCAACACAGTGTCATTAAGTCCAGAAAATATAACATTTGCCGACATTTTCACGAGAATTTAGGGATGTATCTGCTTGGGTTTTCCCATTTTGTCTGACATTTGAAAGCACCTAATGATAATTTTCAATTGATATTTGTTCCACCTGTTTGCGTGCATAATGCTGTAGGGATTTTCACAGATCACCTCCCTTGTTTAATTTTCAGCCTCCTCCCAAAGTTTACATTCCTGTTTGTACTTAGTTTTCAGGAGTTTTTCTCATTGACATGACAGCAATATATATATTGTTAGATTGGTATATTTTGGTGCTTATGTCCAGTCCTTCTGATTACTGAACAGGTGTTTGTTTATGGGGGAGTGCCCATACTGATATTTCTCCAAGTGATGTGTTCCATTAAGTAGCCTCTAAATCAATATGACTTTGGGAAATACTCAAGAAGTCTGGACTTCACTGGGTGATTTAACCCGGTGCTTCTTGAATACGTGGCTAATGAAATAAGGAACCCCTTTGGAAAAATGAAACAAGTGGGACACAATCCGATATGGGATAACATTTAGAAACGGACACTCAAGGGCAGATGGAGAGTGCTTTGTACTCCCCTCCAAATCTTGAGGAGGCTG
>JACXGK010001835.1:0-22232 GCA_016801125.1 Novumbra hubbsi
CACTAGTGGGATGCTACTGTTCTGAAAAGACACTTTGTCTCTCTGATGTGTGTGTGTGTGTAGTATGAGTATGTCTCCGTCCGTGCCTGTTGCTCAGTAGTTCTATGTCCGTGTTCTTGTCCCTCTCCATTTTGCTGTAGGTCTCCCTGTGTCTGCGTAGCTCCTCCTCTAGAGTCTGCTCCGCACGGGTCTCCTGGTCTTTCAGCTGCTCCTCCAACTCATGAACCCTGGGGGAGCGAAGCCACATCATCACCACACAAACAAACATAAGTCATAACAGGTTCATGCGTTTGCTTCATGAGTGGGTCTACTGATGCATACGTGTGTGTTAATGTGTGTCTGTCACTGACCTGTGCACAAGCTGGGTGTTCTCCTGTTTTAGTTTAGACTTGAGGTCTCCGTTGGCCAGACTGTCGTTCTCCAGCTCTGTCACCTTTTTCTCTAGGTAACTCACCTGAGTACGGGCGGACGGACAGACAGGCAGACACAGAGGGACAGGATGGATAGACAGACAAGGAAGACAGACGAGCCAAATACTTGAAACCCGATGTCTCTATTTTTCACTCAATGGGAGAATAGCTGGATTTGGTTAAAGGCCCTACGATAGACTTGTGACATTTTCAGAGGGTGTTCGTATGCTAGTACAAACATTACATATTTAATAGAAAAAAACCCTGACAGTATTCAGAATAAAAGTTAATTTAAATATCTGCTGTTTTGCTAAATCTTCTATGTGTTTCAGTGTAAATTGCGTGTACCTTCTCAGTAATGTCCACATCACAGGAGTCGATGGAGTCTCTGAACAGGTCCTCTGTGCTCCCCTGACTGCTGCTAAATGCACTGTGGTTGTGCTGGAACAACTGACTGCAGCGGTGAGGACAGAAAACAAAGACTACTGTCATCAGCTCAAATGTACTCGATGGACTCATAAACACCTACGTACATCATCGCCAGGACTGGCCAAATGCTAGGTAGTTAGCAACTTACCGTCCGAACGCAGTGCTGGAAATCTTTCTGTTCGGGCTGAGAACAAAAACAGGATGATCTTTAGACACCACATTTCTATCCCGCCAAACATGCAAGCACATTTATAATGTATATTATCATCAGAACAAAAAGAGATTAAATTATTTCGGAAAGTCTCTTTTTTCCCCTCAGGTTTTACATTTTGTGGTGTCCAACTGGATCTAAAAATAGACATAATGCGTCCAAATTCAAGCTATGAGGGTCCATTCAAACCATTCTCAGTGTGTACTACATTATCCAGATCTGAACGAGGTGTGACAAACGTGGCTACGCGAGATTTAGGCCAGGGAGGGATTCATTTGTGTGCTCAACTCTGTTCCCGGAGAACTACCCTCCTGAAGGTTTTGCTCTCCAACCCTGATCAAGCACACCTGAATGTAATAACTAGATGAGCGGAAAAAGCGAAATCAGCTTAGTAATAACTAGGTTGGGAGAGATGTACGGAAGATCTCCAGAAACAGCGAAGATCTGAGTTAGAAGGAACGTAAGGAATGGTGGTTTGGAGTAGTAAGAGGGAAGAGGGGTATATGGGATCAGGCGGAGGCCCTGTGGTCGGTACGGTCATAGAGTGATTAACAAGGGGGATTATCTACGAGAACATCAGGGAGATCCAGGCTATATATAGAGCTGCTGTTATGTCCTGGGGTAGGATCCAATTATATTCTGACCTGCTTTCAAATGACACACTCTGACGTACACACACACACACACACACAAACACGAACATTGGGAAATCACACAAAATCCCTCAGACACAGTATGTACAACCCACACACACGTCACATTTAAAGGTTTTTCACCCTCAAATCTGACAACAGTTTCAGTGTTATCTCTAATCATATCTAACCAGTAACTAGGAAGAGTCTTAAAACACTGTTGGACTTTCATCCAACAAATTATGCATAACAGAACAGCATGGTCACAATAATGTAATGTAATAAACATGGTGTGACTAGGTGTCCCAAATGGCTACTCTATAAATCTCCTATGTGCCATGGTGAAAAGTAGTGCCCAATAGAGAATTGGGTGCGATTTGGGACGCAGTCAGTGATTACAACATGTCACATAAATGTCATATAGTATTATGAATGGATGTGTTAAACCAACTTGAATGTTTAGCCTGGCACAGTAACTAAGGACAACAGTACATGACTGAATGTTGCTATGGTAAGCAAAACAATGTAAAGGATATAAATTAAGTCAACTTTGGCCCATCCTTAAGTAAAGCTTGACTGAAGTATCGTAGCTGTTTCCACCTTCATGATGAATGTAAAGCTTGACTGAAGTATCTTAGCCTTTTTAATCGGAATGATAAATAAGAAGCTTAGCTGAAGCATGGAAGTGATTTTAGCCATTATGATAATTGAGAAGCTTGACTGAAGCATCTTAGCTGTTTCAACCCTTATGATAAATGTAAAGCTTGACTAATGTATCTCAGTTGTTTCAACAATTATTTCAACCACTATGACAAATGTAAAGCTTGAGCACTCTGAAAGAAAGCTGACCTGGTTGACAGAAGTGGCTGTGTGTAATAAAGTGCCCTTCTCCATCTTTGAGTGAAGGACACTGTGTCCTGGAGTCACAATTCATTAGTGATTGGTATGGACTTAAGATGCTTCCTATCAAAGAAATCTGTATCTCTATCGTTGCCAATAGCTAACATTGGGTTTTTCTCGTAGGCTGCTACCCAAGCACCTCTGTACAATTAGTCATCCAAGGGAGCTCGTCACACACTCTAATCAGCCATGTGAAACAGTCGAGTAGCATCCCATCTTCCCAATTACTAGATTCTCCTTTTGACACACCCACTCTTTCAATAAACCCACACCCTGACCTCTTTCGTCACACCCACTTGCCCATTCTTCAAAAGCTATATATAGCTACCCATGTGATCTAGTCTGATCTGTTTTTTTACTTTACATTCTATTTCTATGCCTGTTTCTCAGAAAAATAGCAACTGTACCGCATAGTCTCGCTTGGTAAGGGTACATCATTCTTCTCCCCCCTCCAAAATAACACACCAATCTACACACACAACCTTACTTAACCTAGCCTGTCCAACTGAGATGCAGTTGCTATGGTAACAATGTATTTATTTATCAAAAAGAGATAGAGAGAGCGAGAGGAGAGAGAAAGGGGTTAAAGAAGCAGAGAAGTACATATCCAAAATAAGCCTTCTTTTATTAGCCTAAAAACACCCTGTCAGCGGAAGTTAATCACTGCTGCAACATGACATGGTAGGGTTCCACTAAAATGTGAATGTAGGGGTGTTATAGGCAAGAAAATGCCATCCAACTGTGTTTAAATGAGAAACATTTGATGATTGGGGAGTTTTTCTTCTGTCCCATTTATGAAATGTTTTAGGTTTAGGGTAAATGTTACAGATGGTTGGTTTAGAATTAGGGTTAGTGTAAGGCATTACCGGTTTGGTTTAGGGTTAGGCTAGGTTGAATTTAAGCATAAATGTTTGATTATTGAGGTAAAGGTTAGCGTTAAGTTGTGGTTAAGGTTAGGGTTAGTAAACAGTCCCTAGCTCCCTAGTATGTATATGTGCCCACTTCATTGAAAAGGCAAGCGCTGTAATTTGCAAGAGAACAGCGTCCTTTCTTGTTAATTTCAACAAGGAACAACAGTAATTGATGAGCAATGTTTTACAAGCAACTGCACTTCACGGGAAATTAGATAAAAAGACAGACCCATAAAAGATACGTGGAAAGAAAGACACACAGAAGAAGAAAAACGGACCTAAAGAAGACAGATAGAAACAGTTGAGCAAGCATATTTGCATTTGTGTTAATGTGTGTGTATATACTGTAATTCCCTGTTTATTTCCCTCACCATGTATAAATCACACCATTACCATTACAGCTTTGTGTAAACCCACCCGAATATTAACCGCAACCATATATAAACCACATTTGAAAATTAATTGCCTATCATAGCAACCGATTACAACGTGAAGAAGGCCCGCCAAAATTGTTAAGGCTCAAAATGTAACGGTGTGCCATCACTATGGCACCTGCTGCAAATCCGACAGCAGGTACCAAAAAAGTGTAAAGAGGAAGTCACAGTGACACTGAGGTTGTGAAATGCTTTAGTCATCATTTATACATAATTATTCATTTTACAACAATGTTATCTACTGCTGACGTTATACTTATTTGTGCTAACCATTAACATGAATATTAGCTTGTTACCTCAGGCTACTCGTAGACTTAACTTTAACAGGTGAATATCTGCTGACGTTTATAGCATGATGTTGACCGATAAAAGAGTTCAATAATAGATACAGTGGGGAGAACAAGTATTTGATACACTGCCGATTTTGCAGGTTTTCCTACTTACAAAGCATGTAGAGGTCTGTAATTTTGATCATAGGTACACTTCAACTGTGAGCGACGGAATCCAAAACAAAAATCCAGAAAATCACATTGTATGATTTTTGAGTAATTAATTTGCATTTTATTTGAGTATTTGATCACCTACCAACAAGTAAGAATTCCGACTCTCACAGACCTGTTAGGTTTCTTTAAGAAGCCCTCCTGTTCTCCACTCATTACCTGTATTAACTGCACATGTTTGAACTTGTTACCTGTAGAAAAGACACCTGTCCACACACTCAATCAAACAGACTCCAACCTCTCCACAATGGCCAAGACCAGAGAGCTTTGTAAGGACATCAGGGATAAAATTGTAGACCTGCACAAGGCCCTCGATGGGCTACAGGAAAATAGGCAAGCAGCTTGGTGAGAAGGCAACAACTGTTGGCGCAATTATTAGAAAATGGAAGAAGTTCAGGATGACGGTCAATCACCCTCGGTCTGGGGCTCCATGCAAGATCATGATCATGAGGAAGGTGAGGGATCAGCCCAGAATTACACGGCAGGACCTGGTCAATGACCTGAAGAGAGCTGGGACCACAGCCTCAAAGAAAACCATTAGTAACACATGGATAAAAATCCTGCAGCGCACGCAAGGTCCCCCTGCTCAAACCAGCGCATGTCCAGGCCCGTCTGAAGTTTGCCAATGACCATCTGGATGATCCAGAGGAGGAATGGGAGAAGGTCATGTGGTCTGATGAGACAAAAATAGAGCTTTTTGGTCTAAACTCCACTCGCCGTGTTTGGAGGAAGAAGAAGGATGAGTACAACCCCAAGAACACCATCCCAACCGTGGAGCATGGAGGTGGAAACATCATTCTCTGGGGATGCTTTTCTGCAAAGGGGACAGGACGACTGCACCACATTGAGGGGAGGATGGATGGGGCCATGTATCGTGAGCAGGAAGAGCATTGAAGATGGGTCGTGGTTGGGTCTTCCAGCATGACAACGACCCAAAACACACAGCCAGGGCAACTAAGGAGTGGCTCCGTAAGAAGCATCTCAAGATCCTGGAGTGGCCTAGCCAGTCTCCAGACCTGAACCCAATAGAAAATCTTTGAAGGGAGCAGAAAGTCCGTATTGCCCAGCGACAGCCCCAAAACCTGAAGGATCTGGAGAAGGTCTGTACCAAATATTAAGTTCTGCTTTTCTGACGTATCAAATACTTATGTCATGCAATAAAATGCAAATATTTACTTAGAAATCATACAAAGTCATTTTTTCGATTTTTTTATTTCATCTCTCACAGTTGAAAAGTACCTATGATAAAAATTACAGACCTCTACATGCTTTTTAAGTAGGAAAACCTGCAAAATAGCCACTGTATCAAATAGTTGTTATCCCCACTGTATATAAACAGAACTAACCCATCCACAAGGCTGTGCTGGTAGCATTTGAGTTCATGGGGTTTCTCATTCTTTGATTGAGATATGTATTCTTGTTTCAATTATTGTATCCCTTGTTTATCAGAATCAGAATATTGTGAACATATCCTTCCACTGCATGTTGCAATGCCTCGATTTGAAAGATATTGCAGTGGTATTACTCAAAAAAGAATCGCTTACACTGACCAGTAAAATGTTACTTTTCCCCTCTGTACTTGTTTTTTTACTGTAGTTGACGCTTACAAAGAAGCATAGCTTGACAGGCTTAGCTATGGTAACTAATATAGAAGGATTGCGAGGGGTCAATTATGACTCATACATATATTGTACATTGGTATTAAACATCAACCATAGGCGCTACCAAAATTACTCTTGTTAAAGATAAAATATCTGAGAAATCATCTGTGAAAATTTTGGAAAAAGGTATTAAACACTGTGGTGGAAAAGGTTTTTACAATTGGTGTATTAGCCGCAGTTTAAAAACAGGAAATGACATGTTTGAGAGGATACGTGTGTGTAAATGTGTATACGTGGGTGTATGTGTGTGTCACCTGTTGGCTTTGAGGTTCTTGAGTCTGGCCTCCAGGTTATTCAGTAGATTGACCTTCTTGCAGCACTGGGAGCAGTAGATGTCCAACAGTTCACTGTTATACAGGTGACGCATCTTCTGGGGGGTCTGACCAGCACTACACAAACACGCACAAACTCAGGGTTGTATTATCACCACAGAACAATCGTTTTCCACATGTATCCCTGTGAGGAGTGTGTGAGTATGTGGGGAAGGATCTATCTAGGTCATTGGTGAATGTAATGTATTGATGACGTCTGTGTCCTGACTGTCCTCCATGTGACTCTAACCTTGATGGCAGAGAAGAGCCAAGGTCTGAGAAGCCGTTCGTGCGTGTTTCATCATCGGGGCAGGGGCTGCTGGGAGTGTAGTCCACATCCTCCCCCTCTCCGTAGTCCTCAAACTGCTCCTCCCCCAAGATGACTGAGGCAGAGCCAATCAGCTGGTCAGAACTGCGACCAATAAGGAACACAAAGAATATGAGTGTTATCCAGGACACGAATGGTCATCTGCAGGTTTTTTTTTTACATAATCTTTCCGGCATTTTATGCTTGATTGGACATGGAATGTGTTGAAAGCTACAAGAAAGAGTTTTTGCTGAAACAGAAAAAGGCAGGATTTAAACCTATGCTGCAGCAGTGCATCAGAGGCAGCAGCTCAGACAAAATTGACCATATTGTTCGACCCCTCTAAATGGTCAGATTTGCCTTATTGATCATAGTGATAACTATTATACCACCCACAGTACCGGTCAAAGGTTAGGACACATCTACTCATTCAAGGGCATTTCTATTAGTTGTACTATTTTCCATATTGTAGAAATAGTGAATACATCCAAACTCTGATATAACATATAAGGAATCATGCAGCAACCCAAAAAGTTGCTACAAATCAAAATACATTTCATATTGTAGATTATTCAAAGTAACTACTCTTTCCCATAATGACGGCTTTGCACACTCTTTGCATTCCCACAACCAGCTTAATTAAAAATACCCTTTAATGGGTAGGGGTCTCTAAACCTTAAACTGGTACTTTGTATCAGCACTTGTATTGTTGAATTTGGATAGCTTCACAATACACCCTAGCCTGTGAATTGTCTGAGTTTTATACATTTTCAAGAAGTGCTAAAAAGGGCATTTTGAGGAATTTTGTAGTCATTTAACAGAAACAAAATGATATTAAATGTATTGAAAATCCTAAAAAGATGAAATCACTGACAACACTCACTTGTTTCCAGGTAGGAAAAGTCCTCCAAAACCCTCCTTCTCATTGCCTCGCCCCCCACTCTCATTGGTGCTGTCCATGTCATAACACTCCCCCTGCTCCGCACTGCAATCTGGGTATGGGCGGGTACGCATAATGATGGGGGGGCCCAGTCTTGCCTCGCCGTTCTTCAGAGATGAGGGGAAAGAGAGATAATCAACAAAAAATAAGAGCCGTTTTGACAGATAAACAGAAAGAAACCAATGACCATTGATCAGCAACACATACATATTCTGTCATCACTGCATTCAACCTGAAACCTGCATTCTGTCCATAATCAACTGGGGTGTCTTTAAACAGTAATAGATCCATTCATGGATTCTCTAAGGGGCAAAGGGGAGAGTTGGTTGGGTGTTTTTTAGGCAAAAGTGGTTGGGGGTCTTAAAAATCTTTCTCTTTTCACTCTCTCTCTGTCATCTCTTTGTCTCTGTTGCATTGTGGGATATTTATAGCATCATTATGGAAGGAGTGAATTAATGATCGCCTGTTCACCTTCTTCATGCCTGTCTGAAGGACTAACAACTGAATAACACACAAGGGCACCTCTATAGTCTCTCCCTCGTCACAGCTTTTCAAGAGGTTTAAGAGACATGGATGTTATTCAGATAGTCTGTAATGGTGCACCTGGGGATAAAGTTAAGTTTCAACATCGGCAAGAAGGAACCCTTCACATGCCCAGTCACTGACTGGATCCACACTCTACACGTGGCCATATTAACCACATGCTACGAATACACACACATGACACAAACCCCTACTTGTCTCATTCCCACCCAATGTCAAACCATCCTTTTTTTTACATATTCATTACAAGTCATTACATCACACACAAAAGTTGGGACCTTCCCTAAAAGATAAATTAAAACAGAATACAATGATTTGTGAGTCATTTATATATATTTCTAAATGGAAATAGTACAAAGACAAAATGTCTCATGTTAAATGTAAGAAGATATATTGTATTTCTTTGGAAAAATACATTTTTAATCGAATGTCAACAACACCTTTCAAAAAAACTTGGGACAGGGGCATGTTTACCACTGTGTTGCATCATCCTTTTTAACAACCCTCTATAAGCATTTGGGATCTGGGGTAACAAATTGCTGTAGTTCTGAAAGTGGACTGTATTACCATTCTTGCTTGATATAGGATTTCAGCTGCTCAACAGTTTAGGGTCTCCTTTTTGTTGTATTTTTCATTTCATAATGCGCCAAATGTTTTTAGTGGGTAACAGGTCTGGGGTCCATTGCTAACTATTGTTGCTAACTACATCCGAGATCAAATGACACATCCAAGATCAAATAATCTGGACAATTTTAAAAGATTAAGTTATGTTAGGCACAGCATAAGTGTATGTAACCTAAGTGACCTCGAGGCGTACATCTTCTCTTACCACGTTCAAATAATGTGCATAAATGTGACTCTGAAATGTATTGCATTATTGACAGATCCAGGACATTTTGCCTCCACATTTGTGATATGGCACATAATCACACACCATCTATGGGAGTATAAATCGGTCAATGGTATATCTTTTTTAAAACATTCCTTGTTTGAAACTGTATTTGAGTAATTACTAATCTGGAATTCTTATAGTAATTGACCTGCACATTTATACTATGAACCCCCTTTCGGGTTCACAAAATCCCTTTATTGGGGCACGTTAGGACCTTGATGAGGATGTGTGTGCAGTCTATGGCACCTATAACATTAGGGAAGCCTGGGGGACACAAGTCATCCTTATTGGCATGGCCGTGATGGCATAAACTTCCTTAACAATTTAGCTGCAATTGCAAAAAATAAATAAATCACAGCCTTGGCTTTGAAGTGGCTTGGAAATACCACAAAAGCCCCTAAAAACGTCTTGAACGCCAGGTCAACTTTGCAAATGACAGCACATTTCATCAAGTTCTCCGCATCTCCAATTGTGTAAAGGAAAGTGCCACTCGCAAAGAGTCGCAGAGCAATACAAACAGTTTGTGCTGTGGTTAAAGCCACATTTAACATGTGGTTCCAACAAGTTAACTATGTAAATGAGTCCCTCACGGGAAAAAACGATATCTCTCATAAAGTAAAATATCACGCTGCGCTGAAGGATCCTGTCTATCACGCAACACACAATGAATTCTAAAACTCTGTGAATTATCCTTGAACCTTCCGCAACTAGTTGAGCAGGCTTAAATTTACGGACATGTTGCTTTGACAGCAAATCTAAAACTAGCGTCAAAGAACCAAACAATCCAAGATCATGACAAAGCGTCAACAATCAAATCCAGCTGACTGGGTTAGCAAGCTTCGAAGAACGGACCCCTGAACTAGAAACAGGCCATTTTAGCACCCATACTCTAATACTAAGGAGCCATGCTGTTGTAAGATAAGGAGAAGGATAGTCCCTCTCCTCTTCAGACTGGAGGAGACGGTATCCACGTTTCCCAACAGTTACATTTTTATTGGTCAGACCACAACCCATCTTAAGTGACCTTGGGCACAGAGAAGAAGAGAAGAGTGGTTCTGGATCTTGTTTATATATGGTTTCATCTTTGCATGGTAAAGTTTTAAATTGCATTTTTGGATGCTGACAGTGGTATTTGGAGGTGTTCTTGAGCCTCTGCAGCGATTTCCACTATAGAATCATGTCTGTTTTTAATGCAGTGCCACCTGAGGGCCAAAGATCATGGCCATCCAATATTGTTTTTTGGCCTAGTCCCTTGCATACAGATTTCTCCAGATTCTTGAACTCTTTTAATGATATTATGTACCGTAGATGATGAGATCCCCAAAGTCTTTGCATTTTTACTGTTACTGTTGAATTGTTACTCTATTTGCCCACGCAGTCTATCACAGAGTGGTGAACCCCTCCTCATACTCATTTCTGAAAGAATCTCTGGAATAATCTTTCAATACCCAATCATGTAACAGACATGTTGCCAATTGACCTAATTAGTTGTGTGATTTTCCACCAGGTATAGTCTGTAAGCATTACACAATTTGTCTTGTCTTTTGTTGCCTCTGTCCCAACTTTTTTTGAAATGTGCTGCTGGCATCAAATTCAAAGTTGGCATCTTTTTTTCAAGAAACAATAAAATGTCTCAGTTTCAACATTTGATGTATTGTATTTTACTCTTTTCTATTGATGATATGGTTTAATTGATTTGCACATCATTGCATTCTGTTTTATTTACATTTTATGCAGCATCCCAACTTTTTGTGAAGCAGGGTTGAACGTCAAACACACATTCTTACATCACGCCCCAAGTCACTACATGACAAGCCTTTTGGAGCCTTTAGGAATAGGAGGTGTCTCGGCCAGCACTGTTACTGCTATGCAGGGAGACAGACATCCCTACACCCTCTCCACCCGTTGGCCGGCTCCCTCTGCCCACCTCCCTCTGCCCACCTCCCTCTGCCCACCTCCATCTCCCCACCTCCCTCTGCCCACCTCCCCCACTCTCTGCCCTCCCTGCACGTTATAACCTGTCTCATTTACATAATTTTAGTCACAGAGAGAAATAGGAGCAGAGAAAGAGGGGGAAAGAAGAAGGATGGGGAGAGAGGAGCAGAGGGGGAGAAACAGAGAGGAGGGGGAGAGAGGCCGTGATCTTTATTCCCGCTGAGCATCCAAAAGACAGCTGGTCAGGGTGAAGTGTACAGAGGGCTATGTTTCGATCCTGTCCTTCAATCCTCCACCCTTTCTCTCTCTCCATCTCTCCCCTCCATCTGTGGCCCCCTCAGCAAGGCGCCACATCGATCCATGTGACTGTGTCTTTAAGCGCTGGACACCAAAGACACGGCCTTCGCAGCCGACGCGGCACCGCAGAAAACGCGTTTGCTGTCAACGACAACATATCAAGCAGTTATCCATGACTCATGTCAAACCGTGGGAGGGCAGATGAGATGATGGTATTACAGTATTTATTTATAGCCCACTGGATCACCTTCATCTTATCATCTTATCTAAGTCATTGTTTGTCACCAGCAGGTCATTCCGGTCTACAGGTTCACAGTGTATTTGTAAGGTAACGTAGGCGGAATACTTAAGTGGTTCACAACTAGCACAATTAAGTATAATTGCTTTTTTGTCTAGGGAACAGTGAGAGATTATCAGAGGATATCAGTCATAAAGGAGTTGGAGGGTTGTATCTTGCCCCAAATATACAAACGTTACATATTGCTATTATACTCAAAACCATCAAACTCTTTCTCCCTAAACAAGTGGATGGTTTATCTTAAGGCTTTTCTACATCCATGAATAGGAATAAATATTTTGCAACTTGTAAATAACAAAACATTTAATAAACTTTCATAAACTATTTTTACCCATAGCTTTCAAATTGTTTCTGATCTTTGAGTTCTGTAGGGGAATTTTGGTGTTTCACATATCCACATAATGAATTCACTAAGCAATCAATTTAGTAACCATAGTATTATAGAAGTAACATTTTAATAATCAATAAGCTGTTAATATACTCATAAGCAATGAGTGTATTGAACTGCATGTATTGATAAATAATGCTAATCAATATCTATTCACATAGTCAAGTATGCACTGAATATTAGTACAAGCATTGGGACACAGAGAACACTGAGGTAACGTCATAAAAGTTACCAGTTGACACCATGACCTATCTCTCTGGTCAAGCTCTGGGTCTCTGGGTGCGCGATTGACTGATATCTTATCTGCCTGTTGTAACTCTTAGACTGTTGGGGTCTTGTGAGGAAGGGGGCTCATGGGTTGCATTGTCTCCTGAGATAACCGGGTCGACACAGTTTCATTCAAAGTTAAGGGGGCGATAATTAGTAACCTCAGGAGGAAAGGCTGCTTATAGCTTGTCATGAGTAGGAGGGTCTGTTGAATGGGACACGAGACAGGACATGGTATAAATGTTTGTGTTCGAAAGTTGTAGGTTGGTGCTGCAGAAACTTCTTGGCTTTAAGATGACGTTCATTAAAGTCTATTTGATTCCACAACCTCCAAAGTTCTTGCATCTTTTTAGGTCGGGAACCGAAGTATTTTCCACAACAGTTCCTATACAAATGGAGGCCAAGCCGGACATGGTATCCCAAATACGTCTTCCTAGAACCTGTTACAGGTCTGAGAAATGATAAGGGTTAGACCAATTTCAAATCAATTTTGGGTTTTAACAAATATTTTCTTTATTGTTTTATGACAATACTCCTATTAAATATTCATGATTATAATTTTTATGAAATAATGCGCCATTTATAACTGGTGAACTGAGAACATTGAGGTAGAATGGGATTTAATGTGGCATGTGAGTAATGGGAACATGAAGGTGTGGTTATGGAAATGAGAAAAATGGAGGCAGGGTTATAGGGTACAGGAGAAGGAAACCGGACATGACCTAGATCTGTCTACTCTGTTCAGGAGTGAGTGAGTGTGATGGTGTGGGTGTGTGACCATGCTGGTGTGTGTTTCAGGGGTGTGTGTGTGTGATTGCGTATAAATAATACATATTTGTCTACTGGCCGCACCAGGTTGCAATATAACTGGCTGGCAGACAGACACCTATACTCACACATACACAAAGGAGTGAGGATTAAGAGAATGCTCCATCAACATAAAAACATCTCTCTGAAGGGAAGATACTGAGACTATTGTTCGCTGTATGTTTTGTACACACCAAACTAAGACACAGAACTTCAAAACACCTGCTCTTGCAAATGTACAGTCAATATTAAATCCTTTTAGTTTGAGTGTGCTTGTAAAAGACATTGCAATCTCTCTCTGTCTCTCTCCTGGTCTTTGTCTTGAAGTGTTTCCCAAACGCCGTCCTATTCCCTACGGAGTGTCTACCTCACCCTTCGTTCTGCACTTCATTACGTTATTTAGAACGCACATTAGGAGTCTGGCATTGGGATGCAGAAGACATCTTTTTAAAAAGAGGTTCAATGCATTAGTGGGAGTGTGTGTTTGAGTGCGTGCACGTCTACTTAACTACATCAATTATACACACATTTATGTCTGAACCAAGGGCAGAGACAGAGGGGAAAATGACAGCGAAGGACAACATGGGTGTGTTTCTTTTAGAGGAAAGAGAAGTGTTTCTCTACATCGTTTCATGCACACACAAATGTTTGTTTTTCTATTCTTACGGGAGACTGAAACTTAGAAATCCATGTTCCCGATCTTCAAACCATAATCCTAACTAGAACCTTAGTAACCTAACTTTTATGTCCTAATTTAAGCTTGCCCTATTGCTTAACCCTAAACCTAACCAGCTATACCTAAACCTAAAATGACTCTTTAATAAATGATTTCCCTAAACCTAACCCCTAAGCGGGAAAACTGAATTTTCACAGAGACCTGGATTTGACACACACGCAGACATGTGTCAATCAAGTATCAGTTTTAGGATTATTAGGAGAGGACAAGTCCAAATTGGTAAACCGGCCTTCCGTCTCCTTCTCTGTCTCCTTTTTCTCTTTTGCTAATCCCTTTTTCCTTTTGTCCCTCCCTAAATACTCCTCTCTTTTCATCCCATCAACCTCTCACACTCCTCTCAATCATTTCCCAGAACCCCTTGCCACACATACCTGCCCTCTCACCTTTGTTTTCCTCCCTTTCTCGCTCATTCTCTTATTTTCTCCTATAAACAGCGACCGCTACCCCCTACCACACACACAACACCCCCTTCATTCAGCCCCAATGCGGTTGTGTGCGTGTGTAAACTGAGTTGGCCAGTTTGACCCGACCGTCTTATGCTATCATGGCCTGTTACCTACATGCTTAACCACAAATTAAAAAACACACACCCTCACACAATCTGAAAGGAGTGACCCCTTTAGCTGCTTGAGAATAAACTGGCACCAACCCAAAAAGTGGAACGGAGAACAGAGTTAATATATTTCAGGTAGGGAAAAACTAATGGACCCACTAAATGGCTGTGAATTGGAAAGCCTACAGTTGTGTATATCAGCTTTAAATTCAGACCGCAATCTAATTTAATGCTGAGCACTGCACTAAGCTTTCCTATTTACATACACATATATTTTATATAGCCCTTATAGGCTACATATACATTAAAGTACCTCATATAAACATTAATAAAACCTTAAAATCTGTGGTACATGAAACCGTATTCCACGGGAATAACATAAAAATACCTTTTCACAGATCAAATAGCGCTGGTTAAGGGTTTAGAACAGCATCAAGGCGTCCCTGGGGGTGTGTGGTATTTGGCTAATATACCACGGCTAAGTGATGTATCCATTCCCTGCATTCAAGCCATAAACCACAACCCCTCTGGCCGTATCACTTGAATAGATCTGCGTCCCAAATGACACTTTATTCCCCTAATGAGTTGATGGCTTTCAACAGCCTTTATGGGGTTCTGGTCACTGCACTTTAGGTGGTTAATGTTAATGTGTGAGCAGTGCAGGGAAAAGCAATAAGGCGCCTTACGGGACTACGGCCGTAGGCCCCAACACACAAGAGACGTCTCACGCTGAAGACCGAAGACTGAAGATGCATGACTACTAGTGAACGGAAGGGAGGCAGGGAGACAGAAAGAGGGATAGGGAGTAAAAGAGAGGGAGTAAGAGAGAGGGAGAGAGAGAGTTGGGCAGAAAGGGATAGGGAGGGAGAGAGTTGGAGAGAAAGAGATAAGGAGGGAGAGAGTCAGGGAGAAAAGGATAGGGAGGGAGAGAGCTAGGGAGAAAGAGATAGGGAAGGAGAGCAAAGGGAGTAAGAGATAGGGAGAGAGAGATAGGGAGGGAGAGATAGGTAGTAAGAAAGAGAAACAGCCGATACAGAGCTGGAACAATAGACATGCTCTGCAGCATTCACCCATTCACTCTGTGCACAACACACACACACTCTTACCGTGCAGTCCATTGCAGGGGGGCTCTCCCCCCCTCCCCACCAATGTGCGCTGTCAGTTCCCGATACCACTGCCACGGCCATTTACACACACACAAACTCACACATGCACAGACACACTGCGCGTTTCAAGCTAGAGGGTAATCCGCACAAGGGTGTCTTCCAAACGTAGAGTCCGCCAGGTTCAAACACACACACCCACCCATACAGAAGAACAGGTCCAGAGCGAAGAGTATTACCCCGCCCACAATCCACAGAGATTTCAATAAAACAGTAGCAAAGAATACTGTAGACCAGTACTCCAGCTCTGGACCGTCATGGTCACACATACACACACACACACACACACACACTGTCACTGTAGCTGTCTGGTTTGAATTTGAACACACAAACTGACGCTTTGGCAACAGTTGCCGTGATGAAGCCACACCCCCCATCCTTCTCTCCCTCCCTCCTTTCTCCTTTACTCTTCTTTCTCTCTCCCTCCCACCTCTCTCTCTCTCTCTCTCTCTACTCCCTATCTCTCCAGGCTGTTGCTAGGCAACAATTCATCTGGGCCGGCCACGAGAGGTGACATCAGCGAGAATGAGAGTCACACATTGCAACACACATTCATCTCTCTCTCCCCACATCTATCCTTCACTACTTCATCATTGGGTTACAAAAAACGTGTGTGTGTGCGCGCGTTCATCTGTGTGTGCAATAAAAAAAGAAAGATCAGGGCGAGCGGCTTGTCAGAGATTTGGGGATTACAGTGAATCCGTTATTATCAAGGACACAGCAGAGAGTGATAATAAAGGAATCAGGAAAGAGTCATTCCTAAATAAGGAAGTTAAGTCTCACAGCTTAGTAGTTCCTTGGAGCTTTCAGGTAGGACTTTCAGACAGTACACCTTCTGTCTTCAGACCTTGGTACCAATATGAAGGTCATATAAATAGTCTATTCTGACAGAACAAGAAGGCAGGCAGACCACAAACATGTTACTATATAAAGAATATGTTTTAGGACATGAGTCCTATGAGTAAAATACAAGTAAATGTACTTTGATTTATGATTTCTAAGGTGACAGTCTACAGAACGGAATATATTTTCTTTATCTGAGTATTAATGTCATCATGGACATTATTTAGGGTCCAGTCTAGCTGAGTTAATAGAGAAGGTCCCCTGAGTGATTTCCCACGTAGATCCAGTATGCACTCACAGTACGCAAGTCATTCTGGCTAACAGCATCTGCTAATAGACTTACATGTTTTCCTTCACAATTCCCCCATACCTCGAACAGACAATAAATAATAATTATCTTAGGGACAGATCATTTAACTAAGATAATTTAACTAAAATGAGAGGCTAAACACGGATATCGTGTAAAGATATTCGTCAAAATATATTTGTCAGACAATCTCTTCCTTTCTGTCAGCATGCATGAACCTCTGTCTGTCTGTCCACCAGTCTGTCTGTCTGTTGCTTGTCACCGGTTCCCAGGGCTCACTGAGCGGCAAACAAGTCTGGTTTCATCGGTATAGCTTAAAGTGAATTAGACATGAGGCAAGACGCAAGGTTGCTTCGTTCCACCAGTTGGATACCAAATGGACATGAACGCTTTGCAATTGACTTTAACTGAGTTGAGACCGGAACAGAGGGGGAGTGGGGGGATGATGTGGCAGCTTTTAGGGGAACAGGAGAGATGGAGGCAGTGAGAAAGCCAGTGTTTTGGGAAACAGGAGGGGAGAGAACAAAGGAATGAGGCATGAGAGAAAGGAAGAGCTTGGCTGCGGATAAAGCCACAAACAAACACATACCCGAAACACACGCACTGAAACACATCTACTTCCCAGGCTTGCCCGGATGAAAGCCCAACACCACAGCGATACAGTCTCTCTGCCAAGCTTGCCGTCACGTATACAGTTAGAAGAGATGCGTCCCTTCAAAGGGTATTGCGTATGGAGGACCCATTCCATTTGTACGTTGGAGACAGTATATTTGTGTTGTGAAGCAGGGGCGAGGCAAGCGTGAAATCCAACTGTTGAACAGTACCAGCCGCCTCCAAATAAAACACAGAGGGGGCTGTTGCGCCTTGCTCATCGTTCAAAACCGGCCAGCGTTTCAAACACGTCTACAGAATGCCCCTGGAGGCAATAAATGGAACAAATGGTTCACCAGCGAATGCAGACATCTGTTAGGAATGACTGTGTCAAACAACCAGGTGAAACACGGTGGACCGGTCAGCGACGCAAACAACACAGGTGGGGCAGTGCGTAAAATGTCAACAAAAACAGAATCCAATGGTGTGCAAATCATTGAAACCCTATATTCAATAGAAGATAATACAAAGACAACATATAAAATGTGAGTGTTACTTTAATAATATATGCCCACTTAGGATTTCATACCAGCAACACGTGTCAAACAAGTTGGGAACAAAAAACTGGAAGTTGTGTAATGCTAAAAAGGTAAACCTGGTGGAATATCACACAACTAATTAGGTCAATTGGCAACAGATCTGTAACCTGATTTGGTATTAAAAGATAATCCCCAAGAGAATGGGTCTGTCAGAAGTGAGAATGGGGAGGGGTTCACCATTCTATTATAGACTGCTTGGGCAAATAGTGAAACAATTTAAGAATACCATTTCTTAACATAAAAATGTTAAGATTGGGGATCACATCCCCTACGGTATATAATATCATTAAAAGTCCAGAGAATTTGTGGAAATATCTGTATGCAAGGGACAAGGCCAAAAAACAATATTGGTCAGACAGCACTGCATTAAAAACAGCAATGATTCAGTAGTGGAAATTATTGCATGGGCTCAGGAACACTTCCAAAAACCAATGTCTGTAAGAACATTTGTCAGTGCATCCACAAATGCAAGTTAAACTCCAACATGCAAAAAAGAAACCATATTTAAATAAGATCCAGAACCAACACTGCCCTCTCTGGGCCCAAGGTCTTTTAAGATAGACTGAGGCAAAGTGGAAAACTGTTCTGTGGTCTGACAAAACTAAATTGTAGATTCTTTTTGGGAATCATGGACCCAGCGTCCCCCAGACTAAACAGAAGAGGAATCATCCTGCTCTTCATCAGAGAAAGTCCAAAAGACAGCATCCGTGATGGTTTGGGGCTGCATTAGTGCACATGGCATGGACAGTGCACAGTGCATTGTGAAGGCACCATTAATGCGAGGGCTGAACTGGCCTGCCTGCAGTCCAGACCTGACACCTATTAAAAACATTCTGTGCATTATGAAACAAAAAATACAACAACTGTTGAGCAGCTGAAGTCTAATATTAAGCAATAATTGAAGTACATTTCGTTTTAAACACTACAGCAATTGGTCTCCTCAGTTCCCAAAGGCTTACAGAGTATTGTTAAAAGAAGAGGTGATGCAACACAGTGGTAAAACATAAACACTTTGCACATCATTCCATTATTATTATTCTTTTTTATTTTACACAGCATCCCTACGTTATGAGGTACATAGCTGTAGCTGGGTCTCATTATCGGGTCCCATTTAAACTGTGTAGACAGTGTCATCTCATTGACAGCCACATGTTGAGAAACAAATGAAAAAAGCAGAGAAACGGCCTTGTTGATGTCCTACCCCCCCCCCCCACACACACACATATACGCTAAGGCAACAGATTTGTCTTTATCCAGCTTTCCTCTCTGCATCCCACGAAACTCTCTGTAAAAGATTGCAAGAATTGATAGGATGGCTGTTAACAGCAGGCTCAGTGTGTGAGTATATGTGGTTTTGTGTGGTGGTACAATAGAAGGGAAAAACAATGCCCCCTCCACACACACACACACACACTGCGCACCACTCAGCATAAAGAAACACAAATGACTATCGGCTTCCAGGGCTCACGACGCTCGACCGAAACATCAAAGGCTGCTGCCCAGAGTAACGAGAGAATGACTTATAAAGGGAGGGGAGAGAACATCCCGTTTCAACAGTGCAATGCATTCCAATTAGCCCCTGCATTGAGCAGCCAGGACTAGGGCTGCATGGAAGGCCAGCTTCTGAGTCCACAAGGTACAGCCACGCGCTGTTAGTCTACAGGCACCCGGACCCGTCAATACGCCCGAGTTACGTTCAAGAGGTATCATCCACACCAAGAATGTGCCGGTTGCTGTTGAGGATGGGGGTGTGTATCCAAACTGAGGGAAGCACGTGCGCCTTTTACACGCAACCCGTGTTCAGCAGACTATAGCAAAACTTTTCGCAACGGTAATGGAAAACAAGTGTTTCTTATTGGACACTTTCAGGTGGATCCCTTCCAGTTCCAGCGCATTTGCTTTCATTCACTTCCTGCAGAAAACGACCCTTTCTTTCAGGTGAAGGTACATTTTTTCAGTGGAGACTTACTTAAGTGTACTGTCATCTTTGCGGCTGTGTTGGAGATCAGCTGACTACTGCAACAAGCAGGCGCCCCCCCATGGCCTCTTTATGTCACTGCGCAGTCAGTCGACTAAACTCTTTTGAAACCGAAAAGGTCCGTACCCTCAAATGTCTTCGCTCAGATCCTTCAGACTTTACTTAATTATAGCTGAAATGCGTTACGGTGTTGCACGAGAAGCACCCACATTCACAAGCCCACATACACAAGCCCACATACACAAGCCCACATACACAAGCCCACATACACAAGCCCACATACACAAGCCCACATACACAAGCCCACATACACAAGCCCACATACACAAGCCCACATACACAAGCCCACATACACAAGCCCACATTGTGGCCCAAGGAGAGCTGGTGTGTGAAGGAAAAGACCAAGTTTAAACACCTCACAAACCAGCCACTCATCCGATTACACCATTAATTGTTCTCAACACACCCACACACACCACAACTCACATGCATGAACTCAGTCAGGTGTGTGTGTCTCTCGTCACTCTGATCTCACTCCCATGCTTTAACTCTCTTAACAGTTTATCTGCCCTAATCTGCCCTCAGTCCTGTGCGTTTCTATGTGAGCCCTGGAAGAGGACTGTGACTACACAGCAGTGCTGTTACAGTGAATCAGTTTGTTATGGGCAGTAACGTTGTGTCTGTGTCCACAATTGTCCCCCAATCACTTTATAGCGCACAACTGCTGACAGCCCACAGGTAACAGAGAGATTAGGGCGCCACTTTGGGACGTAGCCTAATAGGTCAGTGTGATGATCACTCAGAAGACGGACAGGAAAACAAACTGCCACAGCCAGGCGAGGTTTTCGGAAAAGAATTAAATGAAAACCTTTTTTGCAAGGTTCTTGTTATGTAACCGTTGTTATGGCAACAACAAGTGGCACACTCTTCTTCTCTTCCGGTTTCTCTTTGTCTTTTTCTCTTGCCCTCCATCCCTTCTCATCCAATACATTTCATACAGGTCCAATGTGACCCTACCAACTGGCTTGGACCGCCTGCCAACAGGACATATCTTTGAAGTCTCAAAAGGCAACTTCCAGAGGGTGGAAAGGTGAATATCAAGAGAGATACAATTCGTCTCACACTTTGAAGGTAGAAAATCCTTCTTTTTACCAGATATGAAACCCAGTAAATTAAACATTTGAATTAGTCGATTCATACGTCAAGTCAGGAAATCAGACACAAACAAATGCACATGGATAGGCATGGCTATTCAATCTTGTGTGTAATTGTGTAAACCTCCAAATATTGTCGTGCCTTCTGGGATTGCACTTATCTACTGGAATCTGCATCGTTGCACACTCGCTGGAATGGGCCACTAAAGGGTCTAATTAGCCCGTACGCCTATGATAAATGTCGCTCCTTTGAGACCACAAAGGGCAGGGGCCCACATGAACTCACAAACGAGGTCCAACGGCAAAGGGTAAGGGGTTCATTTGGGAGGGTAATCAGCTAAAACCTGTCACCCTCATGCTCCTTCAGTGTACTATACCGCAGCGCCCCCTAGTGACAGAGACAAAATCGATTCTTAGCAGATTCATCTTCATTCCAGTTAAACATATTCCCGGTAAATGTGAGTGTAGTTAGGATATTCCCTGTGGTGTTATGACTACATGAAGAGAGTCTCCCTGGCCCACAAAACATCCGAAATGCTCCAGCAGGGGTATGGATGTTCGGATGAAGCTAAAACTCGTCACCACTGGGATCTAAAGCAGTGTCAAGTAGTCTCTTTGTCTCTCTTCTTCTTATACCTTGTCAGTCTGTCTCTGAGCCATCTGACACTGTCCGTGTCTTTCATTCGGTCTACCTCCCTCTTGTTGGTCTCTTGGTAGCACAGCTGTGTGTTATCTGACCAACTGGTCCTGTGGTTGAGGTTTGTTGGTTCCAACAGTGAGTAGCCCTGCCAGGTGCAGTCTGGTTAAAACACAAAAACAGTATGGACTCAACCTTCCTCCTATTTTAGAGCCAATTACACGGCCACACAGGACAGGGAGTGGGAGAGAGAGGGAAAAAGGGAGGGACAGAGGGAGGAGAGGGAGAAAGGGAGGTACAGAGGGAGGAAAGGGAGAAAAAGGGAAAAAGGGAGGAACAGAGGGAGGAAGGTGATTTAAAATAATAAAAATACTGTTTGTGTGCCAGCACCACTATAATCTCACCGAACATAGAAATATGCATAACCCTAACAACAACCACCCCTGTAATCTCACCAGACATAGTAATACACAGCACCCTAACCCTAACCACCCCTGGAATCTCACCAGACATAGTAATACACAACAAGCTAACAATAACCACCCCTGTAATCTCACCAGACATAGTAATACACAGCACCCTAACCCTAACCATCCCT
>JACXGK010001835.1:22332-62909 GCA_016801125.1 Novumbra hubbsi
ATCTCACCAGACATAGTAATACACAGCACCCTAACCCTAACCATCCCTGTAATCTCACCCGACATAGTAATACACAGCACCCTAACCCTAACCATCCCTGTAATCTCACCAGACATAGTAATACACAGCACCCTAACCCTAACCATCCCTGTAATCTCACCCGACATAGTAATACACAGCACCCTAACCCTATCCATCCCTGTAAACTCACCAGACACAGTAATACACAGGACCCTAACCCTAAACACCTCTGTAATCTCACCGGACATAGTAATACACCGCACCCTAACCCTAACCATCCCTGTAATCTCACCAGACATAGTAATACACATAGCCCTAACCACATCGGTAATCTTACCAGATATAATAATATACTGACGAGGAGGAAGGAAACCGATTGTATTTTCTGAAAACATTTAGGACTGGGAGACTTGAAGAAGAAATCTCTCATGTGCACATACACACAAATAGACACACACATACTGAAAATGTCAAATGCTAAGAGTTACCCCTGATAGACTGAAAAGGTTAAAGATGATATTTGCTAAATGGTGAGGCAATGTCAGGACACAACAACTGGCAGAGATTGTAAACAAGGTGCGGTATCGAGGGATGACAGGGAGGGAAAGAGGAGGGAGTGAAAACAGAAGACAGAGTAGGATGTGTGGTTGGATATTCAGAGGAGAAAAGGAGAAGAGGAGCTTGGCTGCAGAAAAGAACTGTTAACCCTTCACCTCTGAGTAGGAAGGATCTGCAGAAGCACAAATAAATCCATGGATTCACATGATTTATCTCTATCTGTCTATTTGTCTGTGAGATTCAGTTCCCAAACCCCTTTAACAGAAACAAACAGCAGGCCAACAAGGGAAACAGACCAGCACCCAGCCCCTGGCCCAGATCTAACTGTATACGACTAGTAACAGGGTCTTCAAATCATGCTGCCTGGTATAGTAACTGCATAAAGCATTGACCACTAACATAACCCAATACATTGCACATTATCATTATGGGGTATTGTGTGTAGAATTATGAGGAAAGAAATGATTTTAATCAATTTTGGAATACGGCTGTATCATAACAAAATGTGGAAAAAGTGAAGCGCCGTGAACACTTTCCGGATGCACTGTAAAGAAATGAATAAGTTCCCTGGAGGATGTAAAATGACACATGCTACTAGGTGGCTATAAAGTTATGTTATAGTATGTGGTAGATGCACTAATTTATTAATCAAACTGTCCCAGAATACAATGGGGTGCAAGACTCAGATTAATCTATAGCCTTGTTGGCCAAGCGGGGGCAAGCTTTGCTGAGCATCAAATCAAGCAGTTCTTTGGAGATTTGAGGTTACAAGAACAAGCCATGCAGAGGGTCTGGGAAAAAAGCATCAAGAGATTGTTTTGGAAATCTCTCTGTTATAAACTAAAATGTGGATTTGGGAGATGTTTTACCAGCACTTAGCCCATTGCCTTTTCTGTGGGCATGTTCCAATCTATGCCTTCCTGGGTAATCTGTTTAAATCATCTACCAAGCAACTAGTAGTTTTCAAATGATATATAATAAGGCACGTAGAGTAGATGTCATATAATATATGATATGTTATACGCCATACAACTGAATGGAAATACTACATAATGAAGAATAATTCAGTAGGTAGTAAATTAAGATATTAAATAAAGACATAAAATTAAAAAAATAAAAAGAATTCTGTTCCTTCAAGCTTGACTCGGCAAGCAGTGAGAATCGTCACAAATTAAGCCCATTGGTTGCACGAGAAGCGGACAATAGAAAGCTTAAACCGTTGCAATCTAGTCAGGTTGTGCTGAGGCTACAACAATGGGAGGTAGGAATAGGCAGAGGAAAACCGAAAAAGACAAATAATGCATGACATATACTGGATCTGTGAAACATACTGAGTCCAATCTGATAAGAGCCGCATCCTGTTTCCAGCACCTCTCAGATCCTGTATGTTGGCAACATGTATATTAAACCCCTGTGATGTGCAAGCTCACTGTTCGCTGAGATGGAATCCAATTCCCTAAGGACTCAATTAACTTACAACTGACCTCCATGTAAACTAGTAAAGTTGCAATCACATTCTCTTGATAAAAAAAGTAATACAGATGTATAGATTACAAAAAGGTTGCAAAATAATATCCAAGTGTTTGGATATCTCCGTGATCAGAGTTGGTTCAATAATCACTATGTGGAAGCTGCATCACACAACGACCAGGAACTACCAAGAAAACTGAGGACTCAAACAAGTAGATTTGTGAAAGAAGAAGTCATAGGCATGCCAACAATCACTTTGAAGGAGCTACAGAGCTTCAGAGTACCTGGAAGTGAACAGCTAACACAAAATGTCTCCCAGGTTGTCTTTCTTGTCATTTAAGGTAATGTCTAACTGGTAAAACATTTTGTTACCTGGTAGATGTCATGATTAGTTATGGTACCCAATAGATCGGCCTTATGGTAGATCTTTGATATGCCTTATGCCTTATGCCTTATGCATCGGAGAAAGTGATGTAAAGTCACTTGGTAGACATCATGTAAATGTTTTAGGTAGATGTCCTGTAAACTATGTAACCTGGTAGACTTCCTTTAACCTGTCACCTGGTAGACATTGTGTAAAAGTGTCTTACCTGGTAGATGTATCCATTGTCCGTCTGAATAGGAACACTACGAGGACCGAGAGCTGTCTTGAGAATCTCCTCGCACCCTAACAGGGAGAGACAAACACAGAGAGTGAGAGAGAAAGTAAACGAATGACAAGATGAGTAATAACCAGGCCATATTTTTCTCAGGTGGTCTGTTCTATTTTATCATCCTCTCCTTTCATACTTCTATCCAAGGCTGAAGTACTGATGTATGACTCAGTGTACAGAGGCATTTATCTATGGCCACATCCATAATGGTGCCCTAGATGCACACTCAGGCCTCTGGTAGTACAAGTTGGGAAATAAAATAGGGTGCAATTTGGGACACCACATGCACGTTCGGAGAAACACCTTTAGACCAATCAGGGTGCTTTGTAGGCTCCTGATGTCTTTATTTGGAAGCCGACAGTCTCAAACAATACTGAGGTAAATGGGTCAACAGGTGTTCCCCTCCAGCCCTCCCTCCGCGGGGACCCTTGTAAATGTGAACATCCTGTTTCTGGAAATCTAGTCATCTTCAACCTAGTTCAGTTTCCTCCTGGAGCTGGATGCCGAAGGTCCAATCGAGCCTTTCTCTGACATTTCGCGTCAGTTGTAGATGAGGATGGATAACCCTGTTCTGTGAGTGCTGTGGTAGACTGCTTTCATTTTCATATTCCCTAGTCATTGTTGCATAGAGTCAAACTCTTTCTTCTCTCTTTACTCCACTGGATAATTGCTGTTTCTTTTTTAATCATTTAAAAGGCTTTTCCACTTTCAATCACACACACAGAAAAGAGCACAGGCACACCGAGGCACCCGTATATACATTAAAGAGGCCACAGAAGAGAGGACACATACATGAATGGATAAAAACAGAGTTAAGAGACAGAGAACACAAACTCACTCAACCTGACACTACCCTCATCTATCTTACGCTGGTCTCATCCATCTGACACAATTCTTATCCATCCTCCACTAGCCTCATCCATCTCTTACTAGTGTAGTCCATATCACACAAGCATTCATCCATCTCTTACCCTGACACTAGCCCCTTCGGTTTTTCTGTAGCCCTCATCTGATGTCCCCAATCCATATGACACCACACTCATTTATCTGATATTAGCCTCAACCATCTTCTACCCCTAATTGCATCTCCATCCATCTGACACTAGCCTCTTACATCTCCTAGACCTGGAAATCGCCCCATCCACCTGACACTAGCCTCATGCATCTTGTAACACATGCATGCCCTGACACAAGACACAATCTGGTTTACACTAGCCTCATCCATTGGATGCTGCATTCTCCATCAAATGCCCCCAATTACGTATGACTCCCACCCATGTACTTTCGGCTCATCTGACACTAGCTCGTCTGACACTGGTACTCCAGTCACACCCGTCTGACACTAGCTCGTCTGACACTGGTACTTCCGTCTCACCCGTCTGAAACTAGCTCGTCTGACACTGGTACTCCAGTCTCACCCGTCTGACACTAGCTTGTCTGACACTGGTACTCCAGTCTCACCCGTCTGACACTAGCTCGTCTGACACTGGTACTCATGTCTCACCCGTCTGATCTGACACTAGCTCGTCTGACACTGGTACTCCAGTCTCACCCGTCTGACACTAGCCCAATTAACCCAATGCAAGCCTCATCTCCTAACCAAGGGCTGATCTCAGACTGGAATTAGGGAGGGGAGGGAAGAGATGGGGAGCTCAGCTCATTAGGAGGGCTCTGGGGCTCTGTAAAAACTCATCCCACACACACGCCTGCCTACACACAAACACTCTCTCATTGAAGGGGCACCATGGTGCCAAGCAGGGCACCGTCCCATGGGCAAGCAGCCCGGGTTGGCACACACACTGTTGGTTCCCAAGGACCCAGTACCTTCCTTTCCTTTTTGCTTAGATAGGAGGTATGTGCTCTGTATGTATTCTAGGACAAACTATCCCTTTAAGAGGGTGTCCTGTGTGTATGGGTATTGTCTCTCTGTGCTTCACAATGCTAGCTATTTATACACAAAAAAAAGCTAAAAACCCGAATGAAATAGCCATTTTAAATGTGTCTGGTACACCACTGTTCAGAACCACGGGTTTTTAGCTCTTCAAAATAAAAAATAAAAATTCTATTCAATTATCATACAATTGATCAGAAATACAGTGTAGACATTGTTAATGTTGTAAATGACTATTGCAGCTGCAAACGGGTGATTTGAACACGTGATCTAATTGATCATTACAAAAACCTTTAGCAATTATGTTAGCACAGTTGAACACTGTTGCTGATTAAAAATGTCTTTCTTTAGAGTAGTATCTGGAGCATCAACATTTTTGTCAGTTACACCGAATAACATTGTGTAAAAAAATTATAGCAAAAAAGAATAACTAGCAGCAATTCCAGAGAACGTAGAAATGGGAATTGGGACAGCATTAATGGTAATCTTAAATATTATTTTATAATATACACGTTTATTTGTGCCTAGAATTGGATACATTAAAATGTGCTAATTTACATTGAATGTACATAGAAAGTGAATAGAGCATTAAGTGCTCATGTGATAAATTGATCAATGTTGCTGGTTAAGAAGCCTTATGGCCTGGGGGGAAAAAACTGTTTATTAAGTCTGGAGGTACCCTGAGGCTCCTGTAACGTCTACCAGACAGCAGCAGTGTGAACAGACCATTGCCTGGGTGGCATTATACAGTTCTGTGCTTTCCAAAGGCATTGCGTATGGAAGATACCTTGCACAGAAGGGAGGTGTCTGCTGATGATGCACCACCCTCTGGAAGGCCTTGTGATCAGCACTAGAGGAATTGCCATACCGGGCAGTAACGCAGCCTGACAGGATACATTCAATGGTGCACCTGTACAAGTTGGTGAGAGTTTTTGCAGACATGCCAAGTTTTCTCAGGTATAAGTGCAATATAGGTGCTTTTGAGCTGTTTTTACCACAGAGTCTAATTTCCAGGACCAGGTGAGGTTATCTTTGAGGAACACACTGAGGAACTTAAAGTCAGAGACTCTCTCCACTTCAGCTCCCTCTATGTGTTCCTGAAGTCCCTGATCATTTCCTTAATCTTGCATTGAGAGAGAAATTGTTGTCCTGATACCATGTTGTCACTTACTCCTTTGAGTTTTAAGTTGCATCGTGGTTGAGCCCCAAGATGGTGCTGTCATCCACAAACTTCAGAATGACGTTGGAGCTTTGTGTCATGCATGAACAGGGAGTAAAGGAGGGGACTGAGTAAGCAGCCCGGAGGGGCACCGGGGCTCCGGGTCAGTACAGTGGAGGTGAGATTGCCTATTCCCAAAGGGTGCGTTCACAGGACATGGGGAAAACAGGACAAAACACACACGATGGCGACTAAAAGGCCGGCGACGACGAACGCCGCAATGCTACGCGAACAGGGGAGGACCCGTCCTGAGAAGGCAACGTGACAGATACAATGGTGTTTGAACATGTAACCAATTATTTCTAAAATAATTAAAACAAAGAAAATAGTTGTTTATGACTTTTCATTGATATTTAAACCGTTTTGGTAACAGGACTGTGCTTGAAAATTTAACATAACACATTTTGAAAACTTAAGCATTTGTTTTATTAGATACAGTGCTCAAAACAAATGAATGAAGTTTATCCTACAACAAGTTAAAACATGAGAATGGCACTTAATCTGTAAAATGGCCCTGGTATTGTATATTCAGGCTGTGTTAGGTTGTGACAGGCTGCACTTCTTTCCTCTCCTCTATCATCCCTCTGTCCATAGCTGTCATCCCTCTCTTCTATTCCCATTGTTGGAACACTGCTTTGCTGAGTGGGAACATAATGCCGTCTCTGAGCGGACAAGCAGACTTAAGCACATACACAGACAAGCACACATAGACACAAACAGTTGGAATGCTGTAGAAAGAGCAGCAATAGGGAAGAGAGGAGGGACACTGGTTCCTGTTACTACCTTTGATGGCGAACACTCCATAGCAGAAGTCTTTGAAGTTGATCCTGCCGTGAGCATTGGGATCCAGGTACTTAGTTAACTTCTTCACCTTATGGAGAGAGAGAGATTGTGTTAGAGAAACACAGAGACAGAGAGACTGTGTTAAAGCAAGAGAGATTGACAGAGTGAAAAAGAGAGAGATGAGTGCAAAGAGCATTAAAGATACACTGTATCTACATAGTACAGTGCACAAATAAATTAAGGGAATACCTAATCATCACAGTGTAACACCAAGTCAATAATACTTTAGTGATATCAATCTGACCAGTTAATAAGGATGAGCGATTGTGAATCAATGTCACCTGTTTTTGTGAAAATGTAAGCGACAACAGGTGCACTGGCGAGGCAACAACAAGACAACCCCCTTTTGGGACAACTCCCAAAAAGGGAATGGTTTTGCAGGTGGTGATTACCAACAATTGCTCCTTCCTTATCCTTCCTGACTGATCCTTCTCTAGTTTTGCTAGTGTTCTTGACATTACTGGTAGCATGAGGCGATTTCTGGTGCCCATTTAGGTTGCACAAGTAGTCCAGCTCCTCCAGGATGGCACATCAATACATGCCGTCGCAAGACGGTTTGCTGTGTCAGTGTCTCAAGAGCATGGAGGATATACCAGGAGATGGGCTGTAACACGAGGAGTGCTGGACAGGGCCATAGAAGGGAATCAACCCATGAGCAAGACCGGTATCTGCTCCTGAGTGTGAGGAGGAACAGGCACTGTCAGAGCCCAAAGAAATTACCTCTAGTGAGCTACTGGTGTGCATGTGTCAGAAACAGACTCCATGAGGGTGACATGAGGGTCCAACGTCCTCTAAGGGAAACCAGTGCTAACAGTCCAGCACTGTGCATCTTGATTGGTAGCGCAACAGACGCTAGGAGCTCACTAGTACCCTGATTCAGGTCTTGGAGGTGATTCCCCGGACACCATCCACCATCTTATCACAAGCATTCCCAAACGTTGTCGGGAGTGCATACAAGCACGTGTGGGCTATACACACAACATTATGATTTGCCGTAATGAAATACACACAAATTGGAACAGCCTGCGATTTCAATTGTTTACTTTGACTTTCGGTGTGAGTTTGAATCTAACCCACAAATCACACAATGTACAGTAAATGTTGATCTTTAATATATTTAGTTCATCAAGAACGAGATGTGTGAATTAATCGTTCCCTCAATCAAAATGGCAGTTCAACGAGAAGTTGAACGACAAGTGAAAGAATGTAGTAAGCCACAACAAGTGAAATAACTTATATTAAATAAAGGATTTTAAGTGAACGCTCCTGTTGATGCCAATTCATTTAGAAAAGTGTGTTTCTTCAGCATATACTTTAGATAATTGAGCTGACACTCATCCAATTATTAATATCACACACGCAGTTCTTTGCAATTTATTTATGGGTAGGGGAGGGTATAGATGAGTCACTTGGACACTGTGGATGATTAGGTAGCCAGGACGGATTGGATATTTAGCCAGGACATTAGGGTTAAATACATTCATGAACAATAAATAGAGGATTGGGTTAGCGGACTGAGAATGAGATGTTTGTCCCTCCTGCATTGCGCATTACATGAACTATTATGTTTTTCACACAGTTTGTAGTTTGTATTCAAAACGGTCCCCTATTCTAATTATTGAATATTCCCATAGGCTCTGGTTAACAGGAGAATGCTTTATAGAGAACGTAGTTTAATTTGTGAATCAAGGGTTTTTGGGCATCCTCCTCCTCATGAATGACCAGCCAATATACGATAAGAATTAGATGTAGAGGTTCAGATATGGGACATGTTATCTTTAGAGCTTGTGATGGCATTTAAGTTCATGAATAAATAAAAATAATATTCCGAAAAAATGGACAGTGAAATTTGCCACCTCTTCAAGTGTAGACAGGCAGAAATTCCCCAGACATCATCTGTCCCACATACGCATTACACACGCATTACACACACATATTTTACACTCAATTAGGATTCAAACATGCAAAGGTTGTTATGTGCGATGCATTAACACTGAAGCATTTAAATAGCACCTTGTTCCACCCACAGCAACGTTGCCCATGACCCCTGACCCAGAGCTGTGCTAGTGTATTTGTATTGTATTGGTAGACAACTGTTATATTTCAATAAACCCCAGAACATTTCACTTGCCTCTTTGCGACATCATAACGAAAAATTGCTTTACACATAAAAAATATGAGATAATGTTTGCGATGCAATGTCTGCACCAATAGCAGGGGAGGGGCTGATGTTTCCGTTACCAACATAAAAACACAGACACAAAAACACATGCACATTCACCCCAGACACGAGTCATCATCTGTTATACAGGATGGGACAGAAAGCTTGACCTTCCTGCTGCAGAGCACACTGATACATGGTAGAGCTATAGACAACCATAACTCTCTCTCTCACACACACACACCGATATCATTTATGAGAGGACAGTTACACTGTCCTCTGTGCCAGAAACTCCCTTCCCTATGGACATCAAGTGTGATTCATAACAGTCTATTCCCGTCTCCCTCACACACACATACACACAAACACACGCACCCACACTTATTAATCAGAGAAAAATACAGTAAATACAGTACATATAATACAGTAAATATAATGTTACAGAAATTCCAAATACACATGTCATCTACTGGAAGCAGCTGCTTCTACTATGAAAATATATCCCCTGAAAGGCTGACCCTAACACATTTTTATTTTGTATGACTCTCAACACTTCAATGTTTGCCACAGTCTGTCTCTGGCCGTCACAAGGTTTGTTAAGAAAACAGCTGGGATTTATGTGAGGATCTGTAGAGAGATTTAACGGGACAGCGGGTGACAATCCCATAATTCTCCCATCCTTAGCCGAGGTGTGATGAGGGAGACAGGGGTGGTTCAATTTAAATGGCTGAGATTCACTGAGGAGGCGGGAGGGGTAAGTTGACACAGCTCTTTTCATCCCTCACTTTGGTTTACAGGACAAAACATGTAGTATTTGATTCACTAAAGAGACCAGACAGAATATATAAACTCTAACAATCATTAAGGTGACAATCCAAAAGGAAAAGTGAACGATTCAAAAGATGACAGCATATCATCTGAGAAGATTATATGTGAGAGGACCCTCCTAGTGTACATGTTAAAAAAGAGCAACTGGCCGTGGCCAAATAAAAAACATTTTAATATTTTGTCTAGTTCCATTCATTTATTTTAGGCAACATTCAGTTGACTTTTCAACTCTCATCTCTCAAACACACCCCATACATCGCAATGTCCCTCACAATGTCCCTCACAAAAACTGCTTGGATGAGTCTGTGCCACTATTACAGCCCGGTTTCTAAAAAGGTTGGATGCTGAGTAAAACACAGAATGCATTGATGTTGAAATAATTTTTCCTTGTTGTGGTAGCCCCAATGAAGGTAGACAAGCACAGAGCCGGAAAATGGGAAAGCAGTCTGGGTGAGTTAATTAAGGGTGAATACTTCCACCTGTGCTCACTGGCCACCTGGCCGCTACCCAAATGCAGCCAATTTAGCAGCCAAGGGTGCACCATGAAAGGCCACAGCATTGATCCAACGCGAGAGGAACCAGGACCCCTTGGAGGACCCCAAGCCCTCAGGAAAGAAGCTACTCTAAACCTCATCCCCCGTTCTAACCGATCTGTATCTTTCCCGTGACAGAAGGAGCCTCAGGGACAGTGACCGCGAGAGGGAGTTGGATTTTCCTGCCTGGTGACCTGCCTCTCTGGAACTTTGCCTTATTTCCCTCTCAATAGGCTGTCTCATGACTTTTTCTACACGTCCACTATCTGTAAATTATTTGGACAGGAATCTAACAAAGGGTTTTATGATTTGTACATTGTTGCATTCAGTTTTTCTTGACATTTTACACAGCAGCCCAAGTTTTTTGGAAACAGGGTTGTAGAGAAAAACAAGCTTGCGTATGATTGTAGTTTTTTTAAACAAATCGCCACTGGATGGATGTATTTATGATGCCATTTTTCTGAAAGCCATAGGCTACTTTGTAGTTAACATTTAATTGGGAAGGTTAAAGGATAAGCCTTTCTCCCAACCAAATTACAGTTATCCCATTAGTTTAATTGTTAATAGCTACACATGTGGGAGACATAATTAAGGAATTTGGCCGAGGGGTTTGTTTATTTTGTCAATAGAACACTGCTATGGGCTGTTCTTATACAAAACCCAACTATGTGTGTGTCTGGATACAGTCCATAGATATGTTTTAGTGGCACTATGCCACAAACCTCAGAGGTGTCTGCTATGTAATTAAAACAGTAAAACAAAAAATCTACCTTTGATGCACTGCACTGTCCGATAAACCATTGCTTACAGACGATTATCCTCATGGAGAAAACCCTTTTTGTAATCAACCAATAATCACGAGGGTTTGTGGCATATACCACGGCTTTCAGTCAATCACCCTCCAAGAAACAACCTACCCAATAAATAATAGTAGATACTATGTGGTTGTTATAATAGATTGCTGTATGCTTGGATGACATACTAATTTAATCTATTAGAAGTTTCTACGTGGTATTAAAGAATATCATATTTTTTTTCACACCCAATAACAGGATTATTCACGTGAAACACGTCACCCTGGCACTCTATGCAAATATATCCACCTGAGGCCCACTGCTAGGTCAATGTGACTTAATTTGAATAATATTATTTTGCTCTCCCTTCAGCTAAATGTGCAGTAAGAGCCGTGTCATCGGCTAAATTTGCACTAAGAGCTGTGTCATTGTGGAATGCTCCACCACAAAAGGTTACTCAGGCAGAAAGTAAGTTTAGCTTTAAAAAATAATTTTCATCATAGAGAATTTTCTCTTTTTAAAGACCTGGGTTAAACTCTTCCAAATACAAACACACATACTGTAAATGTGTATGCATACAGGTTTATAGTTACCAAGTCCATTTGTTGGTGTACAGGAAATCATACATCTCTAGTATAAAAATGAATTTAAGAGGAATTAGTGCAGTTGAAAAAATTTATGTACCTAAAGTTGCGTTGGTTACATCGAATATGGTAAGTAAAATCATATGAGTAAATAAATTGGTACCGAATAAACCAATCAAAAGAGGGATCTGTATGATGGAACTCTGTTTGGTCTTACCCATAACATTCTATGCAAAACACACCAGAGAGGGAAAAGAAATCTCAGAGGATATCAATACAAGGTTAGAGAGAGAACATCAGTCTGGGGAAGGCTATAACTGTCTCAAAAAGATGATTAACCATAACCCACCAGTCCACTGTGAAACAAATAATTTAGTATTTAACGTGAGATCCATAAAGAAAATAGTTTCTGGACATTTGCAGACCTACCTTGCTGCATTTCAGGTTACTGTGCATGCCTCAACAATAAGACCAACACTGAATTGAAACAGCATTAATGGAAGGGTTGCAAGGATCAGTCTGTAATTGATCTTTTAGTTCACAATGAAAATTGCAAAACCCCACACAGCCAACCACCACAAGAACTTCATCCCAACAGTCAAGGATGGTGGTGGGAATGTCAAGATCTGGGGCTGCTTTTCCTCATCTTGACCTGGTCGAATGCACATAATCAAGGCAACCATGAATTCTGAGGTATACCAGGGGGTCCTTGAACAAAATGTCAATAAATCAGTCAATGAGCTAAAGCTGGGCCTGAAATGTGTTTTCCAACAAGATAACCCACATCATTTAAGATAATCTACCAGAAAATGGCGAGAGTTGTGTTTTAGATATGCCAAGTCAATGTCCTGACATTAATCTAATAGAGTTTGTGTGGCAAAACCTGTTCTATGAGGAGGTTTGGGCAATAATCCCCCTAAAAATATGTCACAGACACATATGATTAGTGGTTTCTCAGACCTTTGGTTTCACTTTTCTTTACAACACTAGCTGTCGCTCATTAGTCAAAGACGTCTAGAACGCTAAATCTCCGTCGTTAACTGGTCAAAGCAGTTCAGAATGCAAACTGTCAGTCACATGCTTACGTGAGTTTATAGGGGAGCTGACACCATCCAAAAAGATTAGAGAGTCGGACTCTCTGTTGTCACGGTGATGAGTAACAGAGGAATATTTGGTGTGTGTCAGGAAACCAGCCCTCAAACAGACCCACACATCGCCTGCGTACTATTAAAACATACAAACGTTACGTAATGGGCATGAAATATTTACTGCTGCTCTCGCAGCTGACGATAACAAATGGAGGGCAACTTGAAGCACAACACACACGTGTATTTAAATCCCAGGGACGCTACACAGCTAAACTGTGTTTCACCCAAGGGCACAGTAAGAATGACAAAATCACAATTCAGCTAAAGTACTCTACAAGCGTGTTGATCAGACCTTAAAATCATATTATTTGTGTGACATTAGCGGAAGTGGACCTCCATTACCCACAAATGGTACATAGGAGAAGCCTACATTGAAATCAGTCAAATGAGGGCCACTAAAATCATGTACAGTGGGGCAAAAAAGTATTTAGTCAGCCACCAATTGAGCAAGTTCTCCCACTGAAAAAGATGAGAGAGGCTTGTAATTTTCATCATATGTACACTTCAACTATGACAGACAAAATTTGAAAAAAACATCCAGAAAATAACATTGTAGGATTTTTTATGAATTTAATTGCAAATTATGGTGGAAAATAAGTATTTGGTCAATAACAAAAGTTTATCTCAATACTTTGTTGTATACCCTTTGTTGGCAATGACAGAGGTCAAACGTTTTCTGTAAGTCTTCCCAAGGTTGTCACACACCTATTTTGGCCCATTCCTCCATGCATATCTCCTCTAGAGCAGTGATGTTTTGGGGCTGTTGCTGGGCAACACAGACTTTCAACTCCCTCCAAAGATTTTTTATTGGGTTGAGATCTGGAGGGCTGGCTAGGCCACTCCAGGACCCTGAAATGCTTCTTACGAAGCCACTCCTTCGTTGCCCGGGCGGTGTGTTTGGAATTATTGTCATGCTGAAAGACCCAGCCACATTTCATCTTCAATGCCCTAGCTGATGGAAGGAGGTTTTCACTCAAAATCTCACGATACATGGCCCCATTCATTCTGTCCTTTACACGGATCAGTCGTCCTGGTCCCTTTGCAGAAAAACAGCCCCAAAGCATGATGTTTCCACCCCCATGCTTCACAGTAGGTATGGTGTTCTTTGGATGCAACTCAGCATTCCTTGTCCTCCAAACACGACGAGTTGAGTTTTTACCAAAAAGTTATATTTTGGTTTCATATGACCATATGACATTCTCCCAAACTTCTTCTGGATCATCCAAATGCTCTCTTGTGAACTTCAGACGGGCCTGGACATGTACTGGCTTCAGCAGGGGGACATGTCTGGCATTGCAGGATTTGAGTCCCTGGCGGCGTAGTGTGTTACTGATGGTAGGCTTTGTTACTTTGGTCCCAGCTCTCTGCAGGTCATTCACTAGGTCCTCCCGTGTGGTTCTGGGATTTTTGCTCACCGTTCTTGTGATCATTTTGATCTTGCGTGGATCTTGCATGGAGCCCCAGATCGAGGGAGATTATCAGTGGTCTTGTATGTCTTCCATTTCCTAATAATTGCTCCCACAGTTGATTTCTTCACACCAAGCTGCTTACCTATTGCAGATTCAGTCTTCCCAGCCTGGTGCAGGTCTTTGACAGCTCTTTGGTCTTGGCCATAGTGGAGTTTGGAGTGTGACAGTTTGAGGTTGTGGACAGGTGTCTTTTATACTGATAACAAGTTCAAACAGGTGCCATTAATACAGGTAACAAGTGGAAGACAGAGGAGCCTTTTAAAGGAGAAGTTACAAGTCTGTGAGAGCCATAAATCTTGCTTGTTTGTAGGTGACCAAATACTTATTTTCCACCATAATTTGCAAATAAATTCATAAACAATCCTACAATGTGATTTTCTTGATTTTCTTTCTAATTTTGTCTGTTATAGTTGAAGTGTACGTGTGATGAAAATTACAGGCCTCTCATCTTTTTCAGTGGGAGAACTTGCACAATGTGATGTGTGGAAGAAGGCGGACCAAGGTGCAGGAAGGTAAGTTGCAAGGTTTCTGTTTATTCCTTCAACTGTAATGTCCTAGCGTATCAGACGCGTCAAAATAATAAACAAAACGTACACTAAGGTACGCATGGAAAAAACACAAGGAACACACTTGTATTTCAAGGCTGAACTGAGTAGCCTGAAATCAGCACGTAGCTGCACACAAACAACAAGTAACAATCACGGACACAGAGACTAGAAACACAAGGGCTTAAGTACTGAGTTAACAGCCAGCACCTGTAAGGAATCAGGGAAGGATGCGTCCACAGGACATGGGGAAAACAGGACACAACACACACGATGGTGACTAAAAGGCCGGCGACGTCGAACGCCGGAAGGCTACGCGAACAGGGGAGGTTGCGTCCTGTGACGGTACCGTGACACACAATTGGTGGCTGACTGAATACTTTTTTGCCCCACTGTAATGCAATGGAAATTATGCTGTGTCATTCTCGCAAAACATCTCTTGAAAAATACAAATTGACTCTCTTTACTCTTTCAAGTGTTTTTAAAGATTGTTGAATAGTATATGTGAGTGGACAATTTTTTGTGTTTCATGCCAAACTATCCCACCTATTCTCTATATAGTGCACTACTTCTAGGGGGTTCTGAGGTACAGTAAATAGGGAATAGAGGGCAGTTTGGGACTACACTGTACACCACTGAACTCCACTACATTAAACAGTAAAAGAGCAGAAAGAATGTAGACAGAGAGGCTGAGAGGCTGTGAAAGAGAGGTTGCGTCATTGAATGCTGTTAAGCCACTTCCGAAGGTTTAAAACGGTGAACAAAAACAGAATGGAGAGAGAACAAATGGAATGGAGTGCGAACACAGAGAGCAGACAGACAACAAAAACGAAGTGATAGCGAATGCAGAGAGAACAGAGAGAACTAAGTCAGAGAACAGAGAAAACTAAGTGAGAGATCCAAAAAAGACTATCAGGAGAAGAGTCCTGAGGGAGGGGAGCCAAGGGAGGAGAGAGAGAGAAAGAGAGGCTACAGGGCACATTGCACATACACGTGTTACAGACGGTTCAGAGGGTGTCTATGAATACCAACCATGAAGATATAAGGGGCTTCTCACCATGACACGCTAACAACACGTGAACAGTGATGGAGGGAGGAGGTTGGTGAATGACGAAGATATGAGAATGAGAAGGCGGGGGAGAGGAGGGCGGAGAATGGGACGGTGTGAGTGATGAAGATCAGATGGAGAGCAGAGTGAGTTTGTATGCCAGCCACAGCCGAGAACAGCAGGGCCAGTAACAACTCAGTTAACACTGTGATTGAGACAAAGAGGGAGAGACAAGGGGAGATACAAGCCCGTTCTCCGCTGCCTCATCTCCCACCTTGCCTGTTGTGGTTTATGTTGCAGATCTGCTGATGGTGACATTTTGATTTCCCCAGCAGAGCTCCGTGAGTGCAGATGAGAGCCAACATGGATGCCAGTTTCTTTATGACCTTTGGTAAAAGAAAGATACCTTCTGAAACTGGAGGGCACACTGGGATGTGCCACTGCATGTTTACATTCTCTCTGTCATATACACTCACAAATTCAGTTGCTTGAGCACACACAAAATGTCAAGTGTGTCAAGTACCCCCAAAACAACCCTAAAACGGGAGGATCCCCAGAAAATATCTCTTTGTTAGCAACAAAGTGCTGCATTCAGTTTGCAAGCTCCTCAATGACTATAAGCGGTGATCCGGCTACTCGACAAATTTTACCATGAGGCTTTGTTGACGAAAGTGTCGTGACAACCTATCGTGATTGCCTGGCTTATATTCTGTAATAAGGTCCTTTATGTCACTGGTGGACAAAGTTGGACATGGAACTGCAAAGGATATTTGCATATTGATGGAAAATATGATTTGGGGTGCAACCAAACATACGTTCTGTAGGTATATTTGAATCCTTTTTGTAAAACTTAATTCAACTCTAGATCAATGTGCAATTGTTCCCCAATGGCAATCCTATTTTTCCATTAATATGCAAATATCCTATGCAGTTGCCTGTCCAACTCTTATTATTGATTTTGGTGGTGACCAGGAAAACTTCCAGGGACCCCCCCCAACCCAATTGTCATATCTGAATGCAGGTGTGCTGCAGTGACTTTGCGATTATAAAGGCTAAAGCTAATCACATTGCATATCAACATAATAGACCCCAGTTTGAAAATCCCTGCCAACACGCAAAAACCTTTCTATCCTTGTGAGGACCTAACCCTAACCTTACATATTACCAGTTCCTAAACAAACCGTAACCGGACACTAACCGTAACCTCAAAAAACATATTTGCCCTAATAACGCCTAAACTTAAACAGAACTGCAACTCACCACTATATGGAACAATACATCTTTACCTAAACCTAAAGCAGTTTTTCTAGGGACCTGCCAGGAGACCAAGTTTTAAATTTCTACTGATTTTGAGGGAACTTCCACATGTACCTGAATAACACATACACAGCTAGGTCTTGGTGACAGTTGCCTTCAGGGAAGATTAAAAAGAGCTGTGATGAGATTTAGTAATCTCATTTTTATTCATTGATATAAAACGCACACATCACACACACACAAGGCACACGCACACACACACACAAGGCACACACATCAGACAGACACATCCAGTAATGCGTGAATATAACATTTCTAGGTGGAACCAGTCGGATGATTTACCCATGATTCATGTCTGATATCAGTCACACAGCCACAGCCAGCAAATGAATCCACCTCAACATCTTGTTACTAGATTAAGTACACAACACTGCCACACACACACAACACACAAATACACACACACACACACAAACCCATTAGATGTAGAGAAAGCAAATTAGAAGCCCTAATGATCTGTGTGAAATGAATCAACAAATCAATGGCTGGACGTTAATTAGAATGTAGACATTAAAGGAAGAGACAGGAAGTGGTGTTGATGGGTGGGGTTGGAGAGAGGGATGAAAGAGAGAGAGTCGAGAGATAGAGGAGAAGGAGGGTCGTGGGAGGGAGTTGGTGGTATGATCATCCATCCATTTATGGCTTGGAGAAGAGAAAGAGGCAATGAAACAGACAATAAGTCTCTGTTACTTCTCTTCTGTTCTCCGGGTTTTTCATTCACCTCTACACAGAGGAACAACATCACTCCTTCATAATGCCTCGATTAAGCCTATTGCCTCTCCTCCCTCCAGTGCTTCAGAAGGAGGTGGACCACTCTGATAAAACCACTGATAGAGGCTTCATGCAAAACATGAAGCCTTAGCAGGAGCTGCGCCGCCAATGGCTTCCACTGTTCCACTAAAGTAGCACAAAAGATTCCAACTCAATCAGCTGATGCATCATCCAATCACGAAAACTTGACTACTCGACTACTTGACTACACTCTCTGATATGAAACGTACCTATCATGATCTAAAATGTACAATATCTTTGGCTTTACTAGTAGAAGAAGTAGAGAAGAAGGCGAGACAAACAAGCACCAGCCTGTCACTCATTCCACCTCTCCGGTCCTGAAGCAGTACCACGATTACCATGGCGACAGAGAGTGGAGACGAAGAGGAGTAAAAGAGCTGCTTTTTTACAAAGCTGGGAGATGATGGTAGAGCACACACAAGCACACACACACACTTCGGCTTAGCATTGCTCGCTGTGTTATTTTTAGTGTTAGCTGAGATTGTATGTCTTAATACAAGCTTAATGATCTGAAAAATAATCCTAACTGTTTCCCAGGCAAGTCTCAACTAGAGAAAGCAATTGCGGATAAACTTTGTGTGTCAGATGTTACTGTCTTTATTTTTTTTAGGTCGCAGTCTAAAAGTTGTGCACTTTGTAACACTTGTATTTGGGACTAATCATGGTGGTCCTGATTATGAGTAACCTGTTGAATAGGGTCATCTGGCCTTGCAGACAGTGGCTGACCCAGTTTATAACTTTGCGCTAATGGGTGAGAACGAGGGAGAAAGGCAGAAAGCAGAAAGAAAGACTCGTTATGGAAAAAAAGAGTGGAAGAAAGATAGAGGGGAAGGGAAGGAAAAATAGAAAATGCGAGAAAAAGAGAGACTGAATGAAAGAGAAAAATACTTTAACATTATAAAAAATGAGAGAGAACAAGAGTGAGGCAGAGAAAGACAAAATGAGACAGGAGGGACCGACACAGAGAGGACCAGAGGAAGAGAGAGAGGAGACCAAATGATAAGCCAGGTTTGCTCTCATGCTCCAGATAGCTCAGTTTATTGGCACTTGGTCTGTCGTGTTGCAGGCTATTCATGGCTCCATCTAGGCCTTTGTCAACATCAAAAAGCGTAGGGGAACAAATCTAAAACAACCACCTAGTCTATCTAAACCTAATAAGCTGGGAAGTATTATGCAGCACATTTAAAAAATCCAAACTCTGCTCCGTGCCCCAACCAGCAACATAAACAAGGGCGATTGTACCGAGTTATCATTGTATCCGTTCAACTACAAATGCTTGGTACAGACGCTAATAGGGGTTGAGTGAGGTTTTATTCCAACAGCGCCCTATCCCCTTTATAAAGTACTACTTTTGATCCAAACAGATGCCGATTGAGGGTCCCATTTGGGAAGCACCCTTGCTGGATCCTATTTAGCCGTTTACAGTTTTGGCCATTATGGCTCATTAACAAAAACATGACTAATAAAGGCTGAGGCAAAAACACAAAGATGGCAGCTGCACACACACGCGAACACACAAACACTCGCCCGCAAAACGGCAGTTTGAAAGAGGATGTTATTCGCAGGAGGAATTTGCCAGGATGTGAAGGACACCAATTAGGCCAGTGAAAGTGGGGAGCAGCACTGGCTCATTAAGATGAGTCCATCAATGGGGAGAGGTACCAGGTCATTTGTTTGATACAGCCTGTGTATAACGGATCACATTCCGCATTAAGGGAATGTTGCCGTCCTTTGTAGACCCTTCGCGTGTGCTCGTGTGTGTGTGTGTGTGAATGCTGCCTTTTTAACATTTACATTACAAATGTACTTTCCTATCACCTGGTGTCATAAAAACTTTTGTTCTGATTTCACTGGAGATGTACTGTTCGCCTGTTTATATAGAAAGAGAAATTAATAGAACCATGATAGATAAATTGATAGATGCTTCTAAATCACTGTCCTGCTGAAACTACTTCAATGTATGGAGTAGATTTTTATCGGCATGACGATCCTTCTATTTACTTTAATACTCACTATCTGTATTTCAAGCTAGAAATTGTAGTCATATCTGACCATAGAACCCAGTTCCAATCATATTTCCAATGAATGTTTAGCAAATTCCAGGTGCTGTCGATTACAGTGCCTTCCGCTAATATTGGCACCATAGGTAATGTCTCTGTTTATACTCTTGATCATAAAAATAAAAGATTGTAACGTAAAACAAATAAAAGACAAAGAATATTCTTACAATAAAACAAATCTCAAATGCATGTGTTTAACAATTAGTGGCACCTCTTTTTAATACTTTGTCCAACCTCCCTTAGCCAACAGTATAAGGGTTCTCCTATAATGCATGTTGTAGTTGGAGAAAAACACATGACAAGGGATCTGAGACCATTCTTTCATACAGAATCCAAATCCTTCAGGTTTACTCATTTGGACTCTCCTCTTTAGCTCATCCCACAGGTTTTCACAGTGCTTTCTGGCAAAGGCACTTGATGACGTCCATGATAGCATGTATCCAAACAAGTTCCCCAGGGCCTTTGGAAAAACGGCACCGCAACATCAAAGATACCCCATCATAGTTCACAGTTATAATGAGGTACATTTCTGCATGGCTTTCTTTCTGTCTATGACAAACACACCTCTGATGTTTATTGTGGTCTTGTCAGACCACAGAACGTGGTCCCAATGAAAGATCTAGTAACGTTTGGCTAACTATGCATTTGAATTTGTTGTTTGAAGAAATCAAATATTTTTTTATGGCAACTCTCACAACCAATGTGTGGTTATCTAAGTGGCTTATGATAGTAGATTTTGAGAGAGTTTTACCTCAGACCCAACAAACATCTAGGATTCTCCAGCTGTGATACTTGGAGATTCGTTGGCCACTCAAAAAATCCTCCTTACTATATATTAGGATAATATAGACACACGTCCTCTTCCAGGACATTTCCAGGACATTTGTTAAGATCTCCAGTTTAAACATATCAATTATTGCCCTAATTGTGGATATTTACCTATAGAAATTTCATGATTTGGGCTGCTCAACAACCTTTTGTCACACATTTTTACTTTAATATGGGGTCTTTCCATAGTGATGACTATGAGAATTTGTCTGTGTGTCATCCCATATTTATACCACAGTGAAACAGGAAGTCATGGCCTGCCATTTAAGTATTCCTACTTACTCATGTGAACTTAAACATTTTAAATATGAAAAAGTAATATTCTTCTGATATTTTTTTGTGATTATTATTAATGATTTTATTGTAATTGAAGGCTATATTTTGAATAAAAGAGCACAAAAAAAAGAAATCACTGTTGTTTCTCATATTTTCCACGGGTGCCAATATAAGTGAAAGGCACTGTATGCCCTGATATGGGAAGCTTAGTTTGTATTGCTGGTTTTCCCAGCTTGAAAAATGTATCATTGGGAGGACAAATATGACTACTAGATTTGGTTCATAAGATTTGACAATACCTTTGATATGTTTAGGAGAAAAATCTTTATTTCTTGATTAATAATGGGCATCATATTAGAATCATTTTTTATGTTTACCTCAATTAAAGGTTAGATTTCTTTAAAAAAAATATATATATATATATTCGAACACATTTTAAGCCATATTTGATGAGAAAAGTGGGGGAAAATAAAGGTTTTGCCGAAATAGCAGTAAGTCGGACTCAAACCCACACTGAAGCAGAACATGTTTACCGGATGCAGCAGCTAAAATCTGAATGGACCATGGAGAGACAGACAGTCAGATAGACAGATAAATTGTTCGTTTTCTCAGGGGGGAAGATACCCAAGACATTTGTCAGAAAAGCAGGGAACCATGGTGTGATGTTTTCCTTAAACAGACAGGCTGTTTACAGCACCTCAGCTGGTTCTCAAAAAGCATGTTTGGTGGGTTGACAGAGCACAATATATACACATTTAAAGGTAGGTGATAGAATACACAATTTGACAAACATCTAGGCAAATTAGAAGACCTATTCTTCTATGTTTACAGATCAAATAAACGTAGATGTATTCATTGGAATTTAATAAGTGTGTTGATGTGTGTAGAAGCCAGATATCAGTTTGGCCTATCTTAATCATAATATCCATTATGACAGGCCTAGCCATTTGTAAATGACCTATCCTTCTGGTTAAATATGGATGGCTATCATTGGTGGGCGCCCGTACAAATACAGTTTTCCGTCATTGAGAAAACGTATAGGCAATGTAAGCCAAAAACATCTCAGCTTAAAACGCTTCAAAAGGTTTTCAATTAGACCAAATCAAATGATCAATCAGAAAACAAATCCAACGGTCACCTTCTTCATGACATTCCGGTCTGGCAACCTGTTTGCCTGTCATACCATTGCGATGAATTAATATCCCAACAAACCATCGTACACATACGTCCTGATATTTTACCAAACATATTACCACAGACATAAGAATCTATATACTCCTATTTCTAATTTATCCTCATCATTATTCGTGGATGCCGCAAACTTACAGATGGAGAAAACCTACCTCATCCCTGTCTCCTTGCCCGAACTGTAGCCCGAGATCCACGAAATGTTCCACCCGAATGTAACCATCAGCATCTTCATCACACACGTCGAATACCTCCTTAAGCTTTTTCAGGAAGGACAGAAGCTGTTCTTGATCAGGGAAGACTTCCATTTTAGAGTTTGGTTTGTCAGTTAATATCGTTGTTAAACGGACTCCGTTTGAATTCGTTCTGTTGTCGCCATCATTCCGGTTGCTGCCCTCGGCTGCTGGCTGGCACCTCGGTTGTCGCTGTGACATCAGCAGCATCCCGTTACCGAATGGGAAGGACCACCGATCGACACGTGGAGGTTAAAGACGATAAATGACGATGATTGACGATCATGAAAAAAATGCAATTGCGTAAACATTTAATTATATATAGTTTAGATACAATTGTATGTTCTCCTAGACTTACTATATTATCGGTTTTATTTATTGTTTGTTTACCGCGATTACTAATTATTGAGGAAAAACCATGTGCATTGCCCATTTATTTTATTATTAAATAACATTGATAGGTAACAACTGTTCATAATCAAATATTTAAAAGTAGCAGTCCATCTCCACAAGCCCCAGTTCAGTGGATAGGTTAGATAAAGCTTGCAATCAAACAATTCCAATGGTTTTCTTACAAAAGTAACCGTTTTATTCAGAGACGTTTAATAAAAAAGGCATAAAAGACTTGTCCAAAATAAAGACAAGTAATAAAAGATCAAAGATTGACTGACATCTCTGAAATTACTTGGCCAACCTAGGGCAAAATCTTGACATCAGAAAAACATTTCATCCCAGAAAAAGATTAGGCAAATCTCCATTGAGTTTGCTTTTCAGTAATCTGTCTGAGAACCAACCCCTAAAATATGTTGCTGGAATTAAGATGTGCTCATCACACCCACAACTAAACCACTGGCTTTACGATGTGATCATAACATCCACAACTAAAGCACTAAAAAACTAATCTCTTGAGTTCATTTGAACTATTTTCAATTAAGAGTTTCACTGGACTCTGGAGAAATTAACTTTTTATCTTCATAAAATATTTTGTATTAGTTATTATACTGAATCAACAGAATGACGTGTAATTTCTTTGTGCTTGGACCCTCTTTAGCCCTCAGGGACAGTGTAAATAGTTTTTAGTTTTGTGGCAAATTATTATAATTCAGATACTAATGGGAGCTCCGAGCATCAAACAAAATGGGCCAGTGTGTTAGAAATCGATAAACCGATTCCATTACCATTTTGTCCCTGCTCTGAACCTTGTTGACCAATAATTTTCTCAGCCCAAGTTCACCATAACCAGCCTGGGTTCCAACAGCGAGTCCCAACGTTCCGTCACCTGCAGAGAGATACACAGGGAACACATTGAGAAAGGATTCCATTCGTTCTATGGATGTGACGTCACAAAGACCCCCCCTATGGTAACAAAAAAAACACAACATGCCCAATTCTGCCCATACAGCTGTTTTATTTAAATGTTTATCCCCCCTTAAAGCCAGGTTTAAAGCAGCCTGCCGGTTCGGTCTTAATAAGGGTGAATAACTGGACATCGGAAGGATGGGGTTAAATGCAGCCACGAACAATGGGGCGAAACGGTATGCTTAATTGAGGTGGAGGGCAATAGGACCAAAATAACATTCAACCCTTTAGCCAACAAAACTGGCTTTAACTTATCTGCTTCGATGATACAGTACTGTAGACATTGAACCTGATTAATGAATAGTGTGCACAGTGTTGATTGTCTTGCATGACCGACTTTGATAGAGTCTGTTAAAACAACGTTGCTTTGGACAGAATTTGATCTCTTTTGCGCTAGGCTACCGTGACACAGTGCAGCCCACGTTCTCAGGGGCAAGAGTTTTTTGGAACATAAACCAATGTCAGTGACTCCCAAACCTCTTCCCTGACATTGGTTTGTATTCTAACCCCCCACCACAACTGAGCATTTTCATGCATTTTTATCTATTCCTTCTTAAGCATGTTTAACTAGTCAACTTATCAACAAACCCTTATCAAGTTCAACCAGGTGAGCTAGTAAGGGAATCAAACAACCTTTCTTTGTGAATGTCTGGTGATCCAGGAGTAATTGTTCAACAACCGCAGACCAGCACAATACACACAGGAACAGTTCTAGTAGAGTTGCAGAAACCAGTCTTACCCTAGAGCCACGGGTCACAGCATACTCCACGCTTTCTGAACCATCGGCGTTCTGATAGACCAGGTCGAACTTCCCTGGCTCTACTGGGGCTGTGGGACGGACAGACAGTTAAGAGAGAAAGTGAGAGCACGAGAGACAGACAGGTGCTAGTCAGGCAGGTAAAGGTCTTTGTCCATTTATCCACTAGGAAGCAGACATTATGGTTAGGCCCAGCAACGGTAGGTAATGACAGTAAGAGTTTTTGAAATACCGGGAGGGAAAATGTACAGAATCCTAACTTCTCACTATGGATGGACCAAGTGCCATTTAGTAACTCAATACAGCTGTCGCTCCACTCAGAATTGAATAAACGCTTTCCTTTTTTCCCCCCGATTTGAGATGTGTGTTGTTCTGTGGCCCTACCTTGATAGCTTGAGAGCAGTTCCAGCTCAATCTGATTGGTGCTGTAGTCAAAACTAATGATCCTCCCTTCCTGAGGAAATAAAGAGACAGCAAATAAAATAATACACACCCACGTAAGTGTACTATACAATAAAAATAAATCAATTTTATATAAAAAAACAGAAATACAGTTATGAACCAGTATTACAATAAAACCATTTCCTGTGAATTAATAAATCTCCCATTAATAAACCATGTTGAATATTTAAATTTGTCACTATGGGTATGTATTCCCAGTTAACAACATTATAAGCAACCTATAGTAAGATTTTTTGTTGTTAGGCAGTTTTTACTGCTGAGTCCACGTGCCTGAAGCAGGTGAGGTCAACTTTGATGAACACACTGAGGAACCCTCCATTTCAGCTCCATCAAAGTTTATGGGGATATGAACCCCCTTAGTTGCTTCGTGAAGTCCACCATTATCCCCTTATTCTTACAGATGTTGAGTGGTATTTGTCCTGGCATCATGTAGCCAGGTCCCCTACCTCCTCTCTGTAAGCAGTCTCATCAATGTTGGTGATGAGACCCAAGATGGTGGTGTCATCCGCAAACTTGAGATGACGTTGGTGCTGCGAGTTGTCATGTGAACCGGGAGTACAGAAGGGTACTGAGTACGCAGCCCTGTAGGGCTCAGATGCTCAGAGACAGCGCAGAGAAAGTGAATGCAGTCGTCTGGGTCCTAAGCAAGCCATCCGGAAGGAACGGGGTTGGTCACCTCAAACCGAGCATAGAAGGTGTTGAGCTCGTCGACGAGAGTGGCGGCAGACTGGGGGTCATTGGGGTTTCTCCCTTTATAGTCTATGATTTGTCCCAGTCCACAACACGTGTCTGGGGTTAGAGGTGCGGTAGTTAAGACTCCAACCCTGTAATCTCTTTTTGCATCTCTGATGGCCTTTCGTAGGTCATATCTGGACCTCCTAAAATTCACCAGGTCCCCGGAACTATAGGCAGATGAACATGCTCCGAGCTTAGCACGGACATTACCATTAACCCAGGGCTTTTGGTTGGGGAAAGTCCTTACATTTCCCTTCGGGACAACATCATCGATGCAATTGGAAATATAAGCTGAGACAGAGTCTGGGTCTCCATCCACAGCTACACAGTCTGTGGTCTTGAAGCAATCCTGGAGAGTGATAATAGACATCTCACTCAAGCATTGAAGTGCCGAAACACTGGTTTGTTCTGTTTTAGACGTTGTCTGAAGTTTGGTAGGAGAAGAATGGAGGTGTGATCCACCTTACCAGGGAGGAAGGAGTTTGTAGCTGTTCCGTGTTGGAAAATATCTAGACATCAAGTAGGCAGAGAAAGTCTTTATGCTATTTTTACTCACTTTATAATCAGACACCTCTGGTGTGTAGTTCTCTGTAAGCTCCAGCAGCTGTGAACACAAACACATACACACACACACACGACAGGGTGATAATGAATGTCATGCCGCTCCAGTTCAAAACGAATCAGTCACTGGTTTCTGTCTAAATTAAAGACAGAATTTGCCCTGTGGAGGCTCCTGACAACAAGCATCTTCTTTAAAATGTTCTTTGGAAATTGTAATTGTTCTCTGACCACATAGACTGAGCAGAAAAGCCTGCCATGTCTGAATGGAGAGTCCATTCTGTACCGATGGTGTTGTTTATCCATACTAGTAAAGCAGCTACTGGAGAACAGTAGGACAAAGAGAACAAACACAGCCGAATACATGAAACAGTAATATTTAACTTTAATGGAAAGCGTATAGTACTAAGACTGTAAGTGGGCTTCACTTCTAGGCAACGTGGTCCAAAAACATCCCATAAAGTGCGCTCTTGTTCCCAGAACTTCAAGCATGGGCTTGAGGGGGAATTGGAAATATTTATCAGTCAGCCCTTTCTAGTCAGTGAAGGGAAAGGGAACAAGTGCACACTTGGAGAGCTTGGGATGTGGTCCATATGTAGCCATGGATTACCTTGAAGGCAATCTTCTGTCCCACCTGAGGAGGACCCGCTAGCAGGGGCATGGTGCTGTAGTCTCGCTTAGGGGCACTCTCTGTTGGGTTCTACAACACATACACAAAGTAAATGTCATCCCTCCCATGTTCCAGGCAACAGCAAAGGGAAGCTATAGAAGGCCTGAGGGGTGGGGTCAATTCCAATCAAATCAGTACAGAAAGTGAACGGAAGTTTTAATGTTCTGCTTTTCAACATAGAGAGATCCATAAGTATTCAATCGACCGATTGACATTAAACACATAGCCCAAACATCGGAGCCTGCTGGGCTGACTTACCTGGAACACCATAGAGTTGTTGGTCAGTGAGTCGCTCAGGTACGAGGGCATCTGCTCCGGGGGATTCTGCGGAGAAGCTTGCCGTCCACTTCCGTAGTCGAAATTAAACTCAGCCCGCTCTCCACCCCCTGCCCCTCTATCCTCCCCTCTGCCTCTTCTCCCCCTACCCCGGGGGCCCGAGTCCCAATCCCCACCTCTGACCCCCCTACCTACACCCCGCCCCCTCTCCCCACCCCTGGGGAATCCCCTGCCCCTCTGAGCGGGATCTGCTGCCGGAGCAGGTATCACCCCGGGTCCCAGTCCCGAGACGGGTCGTTTGATGACCAGCTGAATCTCCTCCTCGCTGCTGGTATCGCTAGAATCCGAGCTTCCGGGCCCTGTCTTGGTCTTCGGTGCCTCTGGTGCCTTGGGAACAGGGGAGGCAGAGGTTCTGGGGGCGGCTCTAACCATAGGAGGGGTTTTGGAGAGACTGGATGTGTTGGGAACAGAAATGGTAGCAGGCTTAGGTAGAGGAGTTTTGTTTTTAACAGCAGGTTGGCCTGAGGTTACTTTGCTGGGGCTGTCGTTATCCGAAGAGTCCGAATCGGACAACGATGACGTAGGCAGGCATGGTTTTTTGTTTGGGGCTGGGGTTTTGACAATAGGGGTGACTTTTGGGGCAAAAGGGGGTGTGGAGGTAGCTAATGGTGTTTTGAGGGTAGGTTTCTGTGTCTTCTTTGTTCTGGAATCCTCTTCCTCCTCACTACTGCTGGAAACTGAAGAATCTTTTTTCCGGTTCTGTGTCTTTGACGTAGTTTTACCATTGACAGACGTGATGGTGGGCGCTGGAGCCTTCTTGGCGCTTCTGTCCGGTTTGGGAGCAGCAGGAGACTGTCCCGTAGACGACGAGGCAGCAGATTTCGTTGCCACTGCATTCTTCTCAGTCTCTCTTTTTTTATTTTTCTTCTTCTGTTTTTTGGGGGATTCTGCACTCTTCTCTTCAAGCTCAGCTGAGATGGAATCTTGGCTCTCCTCGTTCTTCCTCTTCTTCTTCTTCTTCTTCCACCCTTCACTTACTTCATTCTGTGCAGATGACTCTCCCTCCTTTTCCTGAGCATCTCTCCCTCGCTTCTTGTTCACAGTAGATGGGTTGCCTGGACATCCGTTGACCAGGTTTAAGGTTTCCACCTTCACTCTGTTTAAAATACAACAGGGGATATTAGAGCAGTACAGACAGTCCCAAACAGCAGGGTTAGTATATGCGTAAGTAGCAGATGTTGATCTAAAGACATCTATTATAGCTAGACTAATAAATCAATCCGGTGTTATAACAGAATTAAATCCTTGTGAATGTTTACTGCGTGGATATTTTTAGAACCTCATTGGATGCGGGGCTTATGTTCTGGTTCAAAAGAAGTAGGCCTACACGTGAATCAGACTTACTGATAGACTTTCCTGGATTGTTTGTGTGTGTGTGTGTGTGTGTGTGTTTGTGTCATACCTGATGCTGTCATTGTCTCGGACTACGTAGATGCTCTCTGTATGTGGCAGGTAGCAGTCTTCAACGAACAGATTCAAAACACTCCGGCGACTGAAGTCAAACTTTTCTCTTATTATGCTGGCTAGGTCGGCTACCACACGGCATTTGTTCAAGTCAACGAGCACCCAACACATGCGACAGTCTGTCACCGATGGCGGAGGGTAGTCAAAATACAAACGCACCCGTATCGCGTTGGTACAGGAGGCTGCCATTGCTGCTGTGAATGGAAGGAAATCTCACACACATGCAGCTCAGAAAACTCTGGTTGTCTTTTGAATAGTTGACCGGTGTTTAGCTACTGCCACTTGGTGGAGCGGAAGGGAATTACCAAAATATTTAATTAACGCTTCCTAGGATCTCAGAAGGTCCCCCGCACCGTTTCTTTTTTATTTCCCATTGGTTCAGAACAGGCAATATTTGTCAGTACCAAGAAGACGCATCGATTTATTGAAAGTTTGCCATTGTCCAAAAGCTAAATTGATTGCCTAGTTGTTGATGTGACATGTTTTGATTCGCAGATCTGCAAACATATACATTAAAATAGAAGCAAGTATAATGTTATGCCTATATATTATTAGATTTGTATGTCACAGATGGCATGTTTAAACTAAATTCGTTCGTGAGCTTGAACGGGGCTGTTATGCCAAATAGTGCTCGTGGCTCATGCTAGTGAGTCAAACGCAATCCGAAACGAATGCAATCAACTCCGGTCTACACACTTCAATCCGCAAGATAAAAATAACATCGTAACATTTCCAATGCGGCGGGTGTGCTTGGCTACTGACTTGGTTTTAACATACTGCTCGTTGATTGGCTCTAAAATCCAGTTTCCCTTTCGTCTTTTTATGTTCAGGTCAGGTGAGCTGATCGCTCGGTCATATGACTTAACTGACAAAGGAGTGTGTAACAAAATTGTTTTGTACTAGTACTATTCGGGAGAATGGGTTTGATACGCTCGCTTAGTTTAGTTTTGCTGTTTTTCGTAATCTTCGATGTTGGTAAGTAGCTAATGTAGCATGTTATGTGAAATTACCGTGTCACAGCGATTTTTTGGCATTTAAATGATCCAAGCAATGTTTTATTAAATCGCTTTTGAGAACAGCTTTCCCCATAACCGCTAGTTGTGCCCAGCGCCATAGCAAGACCCTACGGCTACATTTAGCTTTGCTGACCTGTCCCATCTTCTACTCTCAGGGTTGTCCAACCCTGTGAAAGCCAAAGAATCTTGGGGCTATGTCGACGTTCGCGAGGGGGCACACATGTTCTGGTGGCTTTACTACTCTGACAGCTCATCAGCCAGCTTCACCCAGCTGCCACTTGTGATGTGGCTGCAGGTAGGTAACCTTAAACTACTACACGCCTTCATTTAGTTACTTAGGAGTAATATAACTAGGCTACTGTAATGTAAGCCCGATGGATGTTAAAGTATCTTCTTTCCAGAGGGAGGGAAGTCTAACAGGGCACTTGTCTCTATTCAGGGTGGCCCCGGAGGATCTGGTTGTGGCTTTGGGAACTTTGAGGAGATCGGACCCCTGGATAGGGACCTTAAACCTAGGAAAACCTCCTGGGTAAACTCTCCCCTGCCTAACACACATGCACAAATCATCAATGCAAAATGAATGTCATTGTTTAAAGGTTTGTGGTCTTGCAGGTCCAGTATTCCAGTGTGCTGTTTGTTGATAACCCGGTGGGAACAGGATTTAGCTACGCAGACACAGACAAGGCCTTTGCTACTGATGTGGCCACGGTGGCCTCTGACATGATGGTGCTGCTCAAACACTTCTTTGACGGGAGGAAAGAGTTCCAGGTGGGTTTCATTGTCACTAGGGTGTGAGTTCAGTACCACATAATGGTGTTCAGTATTTAGTTCAATGGAATCTCTACTGTAAGAAAAGTGGAGGAATGTTTTTAGTGTAGTGGACCCATTGAAAGATTGTGTACTTTGGAACCCAGAAATGTTGGTCAAGCCACCCTCTGTGAGCAATGGCTATTGAAGGGCAGTGAGCACTGATTTGGGGAAACTTGTTGTTCAGCACAAACCCCAACTGGAAATGCACTGAACACACACAAGTCTGTAAGGAAGTGATGAACACTAGGCATTTTAAATTAGTTTTACAGTGCCTGACTCAATATTATTCCCATCTAAATTAGCACATTTTTGTTTTTTTGTCTCTTAGAGCGTGCCTTTTTACATATTCTCAGAGTCCTATGGAGGGAAGATGGCTGCTGCCATCTCACTGGAACTCAACAGGGTAAGCAGAAAACACCCCACCAAAGGCATCATCTTTCTTCAATTGTTTGACCAGATCCCTACCAAACATCTATTACATCAAAAAATTTAAAGTGCTTGTAGCACAATGTTGTGTGACCTAAGATAAGGAACATTTATGAAAAACTCTGAAGATCGATATTCAGTTGGTGTTGAGCAATCCTGGTCCTTAAGGACTCCTAAATATTGGAACTTGCAACACCAGGAATGTGAGTTAATTTCCTGTGACCACCTTGAGAAAATGTCTGCCCGCATGACTAAGTAACTGTATAAAAGTAGTATCTGTGAAATGAGAGATTAACTGAGACTTTGGTGCTCAAGTTATACACTACTTCCTCAAATCTCTACCCACGCCGCTCTGTACTGTATCATGGGATTCTCTCGGATGAACTTAGTTATTTATTCAGATGTCTGTTCATCCCTAGGCTGTGGAAAAAGGAACCTTGAAATGTAACTTTGCTGGTGTGGCACTGGGCGACTCCTGGATCTCTCCGTTGGGTCAGTATCAGAACACTAAAGCACCATTTCAGAACACCATCACGCAGCTCTTTAAACTCGTTATTTTTTTTTTTTATTATTCTTATTTTGGCTTTGTTCATCTTAACACTGAGTTTTCCATATCCTTTAAAGTGAGACTTAAAACAAAACACAATTTGTTTTGTGAAAATGGTGCGTGTGCCCAGCTGTGTTTAAAAGAACCAGTGTTACAATGTGAGCAGGTTGTGTTCTGCAGAAGTCAATATGTGTCAAAAATATGGTGCTGCTTAAGCTTACATTACAAACTGCTTCTTAACTTACTAAAGAGTCAAACACTACTATGTCTATGCACTTCATGTTCAACACATGTGAAAAAGTTTACTTTTACAAAATGGCTCCCAATTGAATGCAGTATTTGAGTCCTGTGGGTCTCTAGTATTCTGTAAAGGTAATAGGGTGCCATTTTGGACAATGTTCTCTGGGCGAACGGTTCACATGACAGTGCAGTTAAATCCTCATCTTGTAAAATGTTTAGAGAACACATGACAGGGTTTTTGTTCAGGTCAAAGTCACCAGGGGTGTGTTTATTAGAGCACTGCATAGCTTGTTCTCGTAAGATCTATATTGCTATTTGGAGGAGTTCAGGTTTTCCCTCTTGTTGTGAGCATCTTGGCTTGTGCTTTTCTCTTAGTGTGGAGGTCTTCAATGTGTAAGGTATGAGGTCCCCATGTGGACACCCGAGACACCATAGAAATTCACTGTAAAGTCCAAGACAAGCTTTTCTATAATAATAAATAAGTATTTTATCAATGGTATATATTATACCGACATTACCATTCTAAATTTTGTGGTCGCTTAGACATTGTTTTGTTTTTGAAAGAAAAGCAAAGATTTTGTCCATTTTAAAATACCATAAAATTATTCAGAAGTTATTAATGTTGTAAATGCCAGCAATCATCAGTCCAGTATTCTAATCGCACATTGTTTGATGATCCAAGTTTACCATTTTACAGGATCATTTATCATTAGAAAACCCTTTAATGATGTTAGCATGGCACAAAACGGTTTTGTTGGATTAAAGAAGCAATAAAACTAGACTAGACTAGACTAGTTGAGTATCTGGCATATCAGGGTTCGATTACAGGCTTAAAATGTCCAGAAACAAAACTTTCTTATGAAACTCTATTCTAAGAAATAAAGACACTTCAATGTGAGAAAATTGCCAAGAAACTCCCTTCCCCATAACCGCAGTTAAGCACCCAGACTCTTATTCTAAGGAACCATGCTGAAATGTGTTCAGAATGTGGTTTGTCATTGTCTTGTTGACATAAGTACGTCTTTCCCTGAAAAATATATCATCTGGTTGGCAGCATATTCTTCTCAACCTGTAAATATTGTTCAGCATTAATTGTGCCTTCACAGATGTGCTAGTCACCTGTGCCATGTGCACTCATGCACCCCAGTAGCATAACATATGCTGGCGTTTGATATCTGTGCTGATAACAAGCCAGGTGGTCCTTCTCTCTCAAAAAACGAATTAATTTATTAGTTTATTCATCAGATCACAGGACAGTTTTCCACTTCGCCTCAGTCCTCCTTAAATGAGCTCAGGCCCAGAGAAGGCTGTTGCATTTCTGGACTTTGTTCCTACTTTGCATGGTTGCCCATGACCCAGCTTTTTTTAAGTGTTTTGCCAGCCTCAAGACATGTCCAGGTAGTTGTGAATAAGGAACACAGCACAATAATCTGACTGGGCAGCAACTTCTTTCTCTTTGCCTGCAGACTCAGTGATGACGTGGGGGCCCTATCTCTACACTACGGTGAGTAACACACCCAGCCTCGATTTTATTTAATTACAAATATTCTTTACTTTTTCTTTACCAGTTTCACAGATGTTGATGGACATGCCATCATTTCTAAAGGGTGGGCCATTAAAGTGGTACCCAAGGTATTTTGGGGTGTGTAGTCTCTCGATTGTCTCCATCTCCCCTCAGTCCCTGCTGGATGACAATGGCCTGGGTGAAGTGAGCCGGGCAGCGGAGGCTGTGAAGCAGGCTGTGAGTCAGGGCCAGTACTTAAAGGCTACCGAGCTCTGGTCTGTCACTGAGAATGTTGTGGAACAGGTAGGTTGTGCGCATGTGAACTATCACATTTTGCACGTTGTGTGTAAGAATGCTGCCTTTCAGATCCTCTTTAATGTTACTTCAGAACACAAACGGAGTCAATTTCTACAACATCCTCACCCAAGAACCCGATGATGAAATTTCCTCCATTGCAGGAGAAGGATACCTCTGTAAGATGCCTTTTTTATGTTGGTTTTCAACAAGACACATTCGAGTCATGTTCATTAAGGTTATTTTAACACCATGCGATGCATGCAGAGACATAATGTTTTGTCATATTACACAATTAAGCCTGAAAAAGAAGTAAAGGCTCTACTGTCGCTTCCTGATAAAGTTGTTGGTACTTGTTGTTGTTGGCCCTGATTTCTCCTACAGCCCTGCTGATGCGACGTCACATTGGCCCCCTCCACCGCCAATCACTGAGTGAGCTAATGAACGGGCCAATCAGGAAGAAGCTAGTACTTATCCCTCAGAATGTAACCTGGGGAGGTAAGCTCCTGGCAAAAGTAAAATAAAAAGGAGATGCATTTCTTTTTTTAATTATGTTATGTTATAAAAAACGTGGGCTATGAATCGATAACACTTTTTTTTTTTAACGTGTGGTAGAATCATAAAAAATAAAGCAATAAACACAATGAAGTATATTTTAAATGGAACGTCTTGTGAACTGTAAACAAAACTACAGAGTAGTCATTTCCATAAATTATATGCAGCAACATTATAAACAACAAAGCTTTAAGGGCCCCCTGAACCCTCACAGACTTAATTGACGTCACCTGGTAAGTGATTGAGTGCATGAGGCTGCAAGGGCTCAAAATGCTATAAATTGGAATGGGACAGCACTATAGTAATGTTGTTAGAGCAAAGCTGATGAAAGCATATTTGGAATTTACAAACTACACACAGTTCTAGCTATATGAACCATTAGTGAACTTTGTGTTTATACTTTTTTTTCTTTTTCCTAAACATGCTGAAATCAGAAATGTTCATGTGAAAATCAATTTATTGAGTTAAGCATACCACTTACCATGCTTGAATCTATTTTATACAATTTAATTTAATATAAAATTAATCGCAAAGATGAATGCGTTAACTCCCCCAGTCCTAAAAAAAAAACGTATGTGCCCTGAACCTTTCTTGTCTGTCATTCTCAATCCTCTATAGGTCAGGCTGAGGATGTGTTTAGCAGCATGTCTGGGGACTTTATGAAACCAGTCGTGGACGTGGTGGATCAGCTGTTGGATGCTGGCGTCAACGTCACTGTCTACAATGGACAGCTAGACCTTATAGTGGATACCATGGGTCAGTGATTTGCCATTTGGCGGGGGACAGAGGTCCCAGGATCTGCATGATTTTGTGTCAACAAATGGAGGCCAAAACATTGTAACCAACAGCCATATTCATATTGTGAAATTGATCTCAATGGTCTTCACTGGTCACTGTTTAATGGTCAAATCTCAGGTCAAGAGCAGTGGGTAAAGCGACTAAAGTGGGTGGGGCTCCCGAGCTTCAGCCAGTTGAAATGGACGGCCCTGGATGACCCCGCCTCCCCGGGCGTGACCGGAGCCTTTTACAAAACCTATAAGAACTTCTCCTTCTACTGGATCCTTAAGGCAGGACACATGGTGAGACTTGATGACGTCTATATTCTTCATGGCCTTTTGTCATTTGGAACACGTTATTGTACCAGGAAAATCTACAGAAATATCACAACATAACTTTATATTCTAATAGAAATCCAAACATGGTACAGGAGTAGTTTATTGTATCTCAAACGTCTCCTTGGGTGTGCGTACTTGAGTATGGTGGTCACAGAACCAAACCTGGAGAATCATGTATGCTGGTTTGGGGATACATTGAGGAGGTGTGATGTGGGGGCCCCAGGGAGAGGTTTGAGAACCACCTCATTAGGAAAATGACGCAGCAGGTGCCACATAGTAATGCAGGCATATGTTTGGTCAAATAGTCTTTCATTATCCCCCCCTCCCCCCTGCAATCCCATGATGCATTGTTCTCTGTTGTCAGATCCCCTCGGACCAGGGACCCATGGCACTGCAGATGTTGAAGATGATCACACAACATGAATGATGCATGTCACACACACACACACACCCCGTGCCAGCTGGAATGGCGTCCCAGATTTTTGACAATCAGATAGATTAACCAAATATCATTGTTTGCCTCTGCTCAGTACAGAAAAATAACAGCTCTAAATTACCTACCACCAGATCGGCTTCGGTTTTGGATTACTATAAAGGGTTCCATGTTCAACTATGCACTATGTACATAGGGAATGTGCCATTTCAGATTGTGCACTATATAGGGAACAAAGTGCAATGTCTAACAAGTGTACTAAATGGGAAATAAGATGCCATTATATCAGAATCTAAATATCTTCCCATCTCCACAAGTGTGTAGAAATCATTGACTTGTTTATTTCCTGCAGTAGAAATGGAATGAATAGATGGGGCTTGGAACCTCTTACCCTGGTAATTTGACTGGGTAACTCATAGATAGATGCGAAATAACTTCCTGGTATTGGGATGCAATCAATTCCTAGACAATGTAAGGCAACAAATACGGTGCAGATGGATAATTCCACTTCTGGCTTTTTTCTTATTGCTAATCTTGTGAATTGCTGACAAATCCACATATTATGCCTGTTCTATTATTATTATATTTAGATGTTTTCCACCACATTACCCTATTTACATTTCGTGGGGGGGAGCGTATGAGTGCACCGTAGAGACAGATTTGAGGCAAAACTAACTTAATATATTTCAGCATGGGCATAGTCACCATTTGAAGTATTTGACATACATTTCTGCCTTTGTGTTCAGATGCTATTGAGGGAACTGTAAAGGGATGTGTTCACTCCACTTCTATGTGGCATTACAAGCCACTTTCAGTTTTTACAGGAGGAGCTCTTGTCCCTGGGTGGTCAACTGTGCTCTTTATAACAGGTCTTTTCGAGTCTGAGCTAGAGGAGCTGGTCTTCTGGTTTTCTGTTAAACCTTATCATTTAATTGCATCAATGCCAATTAAAGTGCTTGAGATCTGAAGTTTAAAACTGCTGCTGTACTGGAATATTCTAATCTTACTTGACTGCATCTTAATCCATGTTCCGTGGGCCAAAATGGTTACAACATGTTTTTTGTATTCAGCGTAGTATTACTAGACAAAGCATTTTACTAATCAGAGGTTTGAAAGTCATTGTCTTGTTTGAATATGGCTGCCTTGCCTTTCCCTCTAATGATGCCTTTTGGCGGCATAATCTAGTCTGTCGTCACATTTGGTGTCCGGTTTAGACTTCCTGGTTGAGCAAGCAGCATGATAACCAGAGCATTTAAGGATGATCTCGATATCGACAGTCCTGTGTCCACTGGGAGTTGCTGCTATAATGCAGGGCCTTCAGTACGGTTGATCACTATATCATGGCGAGAAAGGATTCAAACTGTGTTTTTTTCCCTGGCATGTAGGGCTAAACGTTAACTGTGTACCCATTTAGGCTCATGAGGACCTGGATTGAGAAACAATGCTCTACACCCTCTGGGGTCATTGATTGCACAAGCCAGGTGCTACAGTTCAAATTCAGTCCTGTGTTACAGGTGACAAATTATTGGTTTGAATTATGATTTTGTTTTTAGTGTGTTGTAGTAATTAATGTTGAGCAGAACAAATCTATGTCAGTGAATGTGGACATGGAAAGAACCTTTTAATCCCCAACCTTTGTCTAGATGCAGCTGAATAGCAGGTTATGTTATAACGATGTACTCACTTTTCTGTTTGAATACATTTCTTTCAGATTCTGTTATTTCTTTGTAAATTTGAGCATGAGAACAATAAATGCCTTTTTTAAATACTGTTGTTTGTTGTAGACTAATATTAAATGTAGGGAGTAAGTCAACCACATAATAGCAATTTTACAGTTTGATTCAGTTGCCCCACATTTTTAATAAGGCAAAGGGAAAAATTACTTATGAGAGACGGTGCCCTGGTAACTGCAATAGTAGTTTCTATACCACTGGAAATAAAGTGTGCACGTGTGTTCAACACACGTGCATCTTGATTTTTTTAATTCACCTATAAATGTCATCTTGCTATGCCAATAAACAGTCTCAAACTTGATGCACTCATTTGCCAAGTCGAAACAAACCACAGTTTGGCTGGTTTCCTTTACTCTGGTTAAGACTGTACTGACAATTCGTTTATTGTTATTACAATCTCTGAAATTCTGTAGTAAAATCTGAAATAATTTTGTAAGCTGCCCACTACACTAGAATGTATTTGTAAATTTTCAGGTATTTTGTGATTTTAAAATAATACATAAAAATTGTGGGACATCCACTATTGGCCAACAGATTTAGAACACCTTCATTTTTCCAGTTTGTATTGAAATTCACTGATTAATGTCTTACTGTACTCTGAAATTAAAGAAAAGTAAAACATTTATTGTTTTGTTTAACAAAATGTATTTTAAATATTTTACTCAAAGTTGCCAACTTTTTGGAGAAATAAGTCAAATGTGGCATTCTTTCTACAATGGAAATCAAGTATTGTTTGTAAACTGTTGCAAATAAGGCCCAGATCATTTTTGTTACCTTAACCTATCAAACCTGCACATTGAAGTATTGTCATCACAGTTGAAACTATTACTCAGTGTAAAGCTGTGCTTAAAGCTATTGTCCTGTGACCCACCCATCATGCAAGCTGTATAAATTCTGATTCTGTTTTGGGTCTGCCGGACCTCTTCCTGTTAGTTTCATCCAGTTTCCTAGTAGATGTTGATGGTGTAGTAAACAACTGTCACCTTGGCTTTCTTTGCAAGTTGTAGGAAAGACCTACATTTTTAAGAGTTATTATGGTCGATCTGTCTTCCTTTATTAATGGCTTTTTTCCTCAACATTATGATGGCAATTTACCTTTTCCAGCCGTAGAACAATGTCCACATAATTCTTAAGAGAGTGTAATGACTGTGTTCCAACACTGCTTTTAACATTTTTTGGTAACCAACTTTTTCAACCTCTGGCAGTTTACCATTACCTTTGTACCATTTCAAGTTCTTCACAGGACTTGAATGACAAACAATTCTAAAAACAAGAAAATGTGTGGTGTTCTAAAACTTCTGTCCGGCAGTATAAACTAAATTTGACTTAGTGTGATAAGATCATCACAAATCTTAATAAAAAAACCTGTAACATACCAAACAATTGAATGTTTTATTACTATTAATTGATTCAACATTCCATTTATTTGTTGATTTATTAATACAAAGTGTAGCAATCAGTCATGTTCTTTACATGCAATGAAAAAATCTTAAAGCTTGAACTTCTATAAACTTGTTGAATACATTTGCATTATTTCTTAGCTTTTTGCATTAACATAGCATGTTATAATTTTTTGGAGGTATTATTCCCCTTAGTAACTAGTAGTTATTTACAATCCTCACTATTAAACCAGTAGTATGTTTACAAATAAAATATTTGCCAATTAATTACTGACTTGATTTATAGTGCAGAAAATACCTTAGCAAGTATTGCCATGCTATGGAGGCCACAGCTGAATAGAGATGTCTGCTCGAAACCGTACAACAAAACACCTTTTGGCTTCTGTGATTTTGTGCTGGGAGGGAACTTGCTGAATATGGATGAGCCAATCATGATCGGGTCATGCCTTTGACGAAGCGTTTGGACAGTTTAACCTCAGATACCCTATTCCCTACCTAGTGCACTAATTTTCAATAGGGCCCACAGGGAATAGGTCAGTATTGTGAGCATTTCAACACTGAATTGGGTTAAAATAAAAAAAACAGAAAGTTGTGTAAATAAAACCAGAGAAAAAAGATTATCTTAAGATAACTATTATGAATGTATAAGTGTCTGGACAAACAAGCCTGTGTAAAATATTAATCACAAACAAGTCTATGTTCAGTCTTTGGTTTGTTGCATGTAGAATATCCTAGTCTATTCGCATTCATTATTTGCAGCTTTAATAAAATTGTAAGTCAACACAAGCCAAGAAATTGAGAGGTACAGCTTTTGATTGCCAATAGACAGACAAATGTACAATGCTGACTCCAAATAATAGCCAGAAAGCCTAGATATGCTCCATATATCAAGATTGTGTGTAACCTGATTAAAAGCCTAAATGCAGAAGATATATAGTAAGCCATTGGGCGGTAATATGCATAAGCAGCAATACAACCATACACTCAGCAGCTATTTTATTAGGTACACCCATTTTGTAGTTGTTAGTGGCATTGTTTCGGCTTGACCTATAGACAACATAGCCTATTTATTCCTTGTTGTTGTATTAGATAATTGCCCCAGTACTTGTGACTGTGAACTTGGTTTAGCTTCAGTCCAATTTCAGTAGTTCCTCATTTATTCAGGTATCACTAGGGACGTGGTCTTAGCTGCCTCCCTGGCTATACCTCTTGCAAATCTGTGGGTGTCAATTAGCAATCGGTCTTAGTACTTCAGTGCTAGTGTTTTTTTTTTGTGGCAGCTGACAGTGGCAATGTTGTAAACGACTGTGTTGTTGCTGAAACAAAGACGTTCTGCTGAGTTGTTTTGCGGGAGTTAGTTATGGAAGGCCTCACTCAGTACCTTTGTTGATAATATCTAGTTTTGCATGCTTTTCTCTACCTTCCTGCTGTTGTTTTGATAAGCGTGTGTTTTCGATTCCTTGCCAATCTGCTGTCACCAAATAAGGCTTAATCTCTGCCTATGATGCCCTTCAATTATTAGAAGTTTGGTCCCTGACAGAGACATGGATCACCCCAGAAATCACTGCTGTCTTTTATTAATACAACTGTGTTCACTCAAACGCCAATAACGTCCAGTCGACAGGGCCACTTCTGATGCCCAGGTTGCAACACGCATATCTGCATGCCTGGTAAACATCACAGCTTGCATGTCAGCCCACCACC